>WYDI02003065.1:0-22208 GCA_009867235.2 Psittacus erithacus | reverse complement strand
GTTCCCAGACCAAAATCAAAAACACAGCACTGCACCAGCTACTAAGGAGAAAAATGACTGCTACTGCTGAACCCAGGCCAAGTACTCTTCAAAATGACACTAGCATATCTTTCTTGTGTTTTTTTTCAGTTGCATTTTTGGAAAGTTAGCTTCTAGAAGAGTAGAGAGAGGCATATCGAATATCAATGTGCTAAGACTGTAAAGCTCACAAAGCAATAGTTCTGGTATGGAAATTGATAAATACGGTTTAGAACTGAAAAACAGCATCTCAATTTTGCTTTGAGAAATTCTCAGTAAAGGAGAAAATGACAATGAAAAATCCTGTCCTTTTCTATTGAATTTCAACAATCCTATTTCCTTGCAACAATAGGATGATATATATTTAAAAACACCCAAACATTCATGTAAACTTGGGGACAAATGGAGCAGGGAATGGATGGGACTGGAATCATAAGGCAAAGTTGACCATAACACAGGAAGGGAGCAGAAAGCAGAGGCAGGACAAGGTCAGGAATATCAACAGACAAAAGATGGAAGGAGACATTTACCACAGAAAGCAAATGTTTATTCCACATTTTGGAATTTCCCAGGGTTTCAAGAGTCACGCCATTCCTCTGTTACCTGAGAAACAGGTTTTGGTCTCAGTGGAAAAACATACTGCTTGTTCCTAAGATATTAAGAAATGCATGGAAAGGATGATAAATTACTGACACCATTTTATCTTCTACACAGACTTCTTTGCTGTTAACTGTTGAGAACATTAGTGCAGTCAAGTGCGACAGTTGAAGCCCTGACTTTATCCCACAAAGCTGTCACTTAACATTGGGAAAGTATATAAAACAAAGGTATCATAAGAATGCACTAATTCATTTTTCAGGGTGCTTACTCTGAGAGGTAGGTTTGGTCAAACTGACTATTCACAGTTATGCAAGGACAGTTCTTTAAGCATGCAAAATCACTTACTCCTGGCAAGTCTTTTCTCTGACTTACTAACTTTTATAACAAAAATTTTCCATCTAAATTCTCAGTGTCTCACTTCTATACCTCTAAGATGAGGGCAGCATTAACTTCCTTAGAAATTCTCTGCTGGAGTTGCTTGTTTGTTGTTCCCTAGTAGCAAGTGTCATTTCATCAACCTTGAAACATGTCAAAGCAGGTGAAATAGATGCCATTCCTTCAGACAGACATGCTTATGTGTGCACACAACCCCACAGGTGAGGCCCCATAGACAACATGCCAGGCTCCCCACTGGGTTTCTCTGTTCCTAACACATTTACCTAATCCCCTGGAGAGTGGGATCCATGATCCATACAAAGCTGTAGCTCGTGACTTTTAAACCAGCATCACCCTCTGTGTCTGTGGGATGATAATGACGATACTGTCAATATCTCCACATACGCAGTGCACTCTGTGCACAGACTCTGTGAAAAACAAAGAGTGATCATCTAATTAAAGAAGGTAACATACAAGGGAAGGCCAATTAAGACTGCATGGGAAAAAATCTTCATTCTAGTATATCCTACATTTTAATTGAGCTACTTTGCTATATGAATAACATTCTCATAATATTCTTCCCCGAATGTGTATCTCTGTATATTTCATTTATAGTACTTATAATTTATACTAAATTATTCTTCTTAATAAAAAACCCCTATGTTATTAAAAATAAAATGGAATCCTTTCTGCTCAAATACTTATTCAGTGACAGTAAGTGGAAAAAAAAAATCTAGGAAAACAACAAAAACTATCTGAAGACTGAATTACAATTGTGTTGCGCTAAAGAGACAATAAAAAAGAAAAGAAAAAAAATGTGTCATGACAAAATCAAATCGTTGCTGTCCAGAAAAAAGAACTGAGCATAAAATGCACACACACAAAAAAAATAAAAATTGCATTTTTCAATATCCTGCATCTTTAGGATCAGTAAAAACTATCTAATTGACAGGTGATTTGGTATTCTTGAGCTGAGCTACCTGTAAAATCACAGAAAAGATCACAGTAACGAAAGCTAAATCTCAATGGATGAAACAGATTAAAAATTGAATCTGTTGTCCACATCTCTCCAATTACCAACCTAAGTGTTCCAGCAACAGGCATAGGTAGATGCATGAGAAGATTCTGTGTGAGACTGGTAATATTATCCTGAGCATTTTAGCTCAAACACAGGAATAAATGAAACAACATCCTCAAAAATTGTAGTATATATAACTGATGGATTGCTAGGAGTTTTAGCAGAACCAATTGTATACCAAGTCAGTAAAACATCTATCAATATTAGAAGCTAAATATACAAGAATCTTATCTGCCTAGACTTGAAAGAAGCAGAGAAAGAGCATTAAACAAGCCTGAATTCACCTGTTATTCTCCTTTCTTTTCACATTTACATGAAATCCTAATAACTCTGGAGGCAAGAGATGGAATACATATAACATTTCCCCTGATGAATCCATTTTTCACTGTTTAGAATCAGTTGCCAGTGGAAATACCTGCATTAGCAGTTTCCTATCAAAACATTTATGAAGTAAGAAAAACTTCTTACAGCTGACCAGATGCTATCTCTAATGAACCAAAATATTTCCTAAACTAAAGCTCCATAGAAAGCAAACATTCTCATTATAGGAATTCCACTAAGTCAGTCCCATGAACTTAATGACCCAATAATCTTTTTACTTATAACTGAAACTGAAACTTTGTTTCAATAGGAAATATAGCTTGTCCTTTTAAATGCTTCATGTAAGGCTACAATGTTCATGTGGGAAAGAAAGAGTTTTACTTCATAAATATATAAAAAGCAGCCATGCAATTCAAGCCAATATAAAATGCCTAAATCTTACAAAGGTTTAGTGAATGCTTACTTCTGAGATTTTTATTTCATTTATCAAAACTATGCTATGATTTAGCAGATCATTTTCACAGCCACTATCTGCTCCAGCTCCCTGTTACCTACCCTCCCCCCCAACACCAAATCTGTAATTTCCATGTATTTTGTATCAGTTATCATTGCACACTCCAAGCACACAAGCCACTGTTGAAATTACTTCATTTAAGAGAAATGTTCAGACAGAAGCAGCTGCAGGGATGCAGAAACCACAGGAAGAATAACTATTTCAGGGAAACAAATACCTTGCAGTTATTTGCTGTGCTATGTTGAGGGGAAAAGCATACATGTGAGATGTCTATTTTCTGCTCACAGGCTCAAGGCTGCCAAAGAAATATGATCAGGACCTTAGTTTTAGTTTCAGTTATGGTTGAATCTCCCTACAGCAAAATTGGCATAGACTGGCTTTTATTTGTAGATGTTGGGAAATACTGCTGAGAATACTAATAAAACAATGATGAGTGACTGTTTTTAAGAGAGAATATTGCTTTGATTTTTATTTTTTAATCTCTCAAGACAAGGTAACAAATCTAATCCTCACAGCACCATCATAATGCTCTTCCCTTCACCCTCCCCTCCACCCTAACACTGAGAGTGATTGGATCAGTAATAAAAAGCACCAACACTCAGGTAGCATGTAAGGCTTTTGGTACCAGGCCGCTTCTTCAACAGGTAGACAGTAATATTAATCAGAAAGCAACCCAGGCTTCCACCAGAGAAGACTCATGACCTGCGCTATTTGAATTAGTGCTGGATACTTCCCAGATGAGTTTGTAGAACTGAAGCCTAATTAAAGCATATCCCCTGCATCTCGTCTGTGTTCCTGTGTGTCTAGGACAATGAATGAACACACACCTTTTTGAGATAGATCTATAAAGAAAAAATAGAAAAAAAAAACAAAAAAACCAAACAAACAAGCAAAAAAAAAAAAACACAAACAAAAAAACACCACCCAAAACAAACAAAACCCAAAACCAACCACAACAACAACAAAAAAACCCACACAAATGAAAAGCCTCCTTTTAGATTACCTATCAGTCAGAGTGCAAAGATTTCAGCTTATAGCTGTTGTGATTTGTCTGTCCAAAACGAACCTCTCCACAGAGATGCACTCCTCAATGCAGGCTCTGTCAAAAGTTCCTATTTAGCTGCCACTAAAGAAAGAACTTCAGAGGAAGAAGCTTTTAGTTCTAGGATCCAACTTGAGGAAGCTGGAGAACTGCTGAAGGTCAAGGCTGCTAGAAACTTTCATGAAATTGCTGAAAAGAGAGATCATCCACCACCATCTTTATAAACTGCAAAGAAATTCAGCTTCGTTTAAGAAGGGTCCTTCTAAGAAGAGCCTTCCAGGCTATGTACTTAACAGTAAAACAAAGGAAAGATTCAAAGAAGGAGCAAAACCAGGATACAATTCTGCAGAAAATGAAAAAATAATAGGCTCTGAAAGAAGAGATGAAGCTAAATCCATAGCAAAATAAATTTCTGCACTTCATCTGTGCTCACCTGAGCTGGTTTCACTCTAAGTTCCATGCTTGTACACCCCATCTTACTCAAATTACAGCTGAGCATAGACTACAAGCAATTCTACCTGCCCCCCACAATAGGTAAACCCTTCTGCAAAGAATGACAGGCCACACTGTCCATCTTGTATCAATCATAAGACACTGCAAAAAACACAGGCAGCATTTCAGAAAGACACCACCAGTCCAGGCAAAATGCTAGACCTGTCCAGCCTGAAGGAAGCATGTTCTCACATGTGCTTTCCATCACAGGTCACAGAATCATAGAATCATAGAATATTTAGGGTTGGAAAGGACCTTAAGATCATCAAGTTCCAACGCCCCTGCCACGGGCAGGGACACCTCACAGTAAACCATGTCACTCAAGGCTCTGTCTAGCCTGACCTTGAACATTGCCAGGGATGGAGCATGCACAACTTCGTTGGGCAACCCATTCCAGTGCCTTACAACCCTTACAGTAAAGAACTTCCTTCTTATACCCAATCTAAACTTCCCTTGTTTAACTTTTAACCCATTACCCCTTGTCCTACCACTACAGTCCCTAATGAAGAGTCCCTCCCCAGCATCCTTATAGGCCCCCTTCAGATACTGGAAGGCTGCTATGAGGTCACTACACAGCCTTCTCTTCTCCAGGCCGAACAGCCCCAACTTTCTCAGCCTCTCTTCATACGGGAGGTGCTCCAGCCCCCGATCGTCCTCGTGGCCCTCCTCTGGACTTGTTCCAACAGTTCCATGTCCCTTTTATGTTGAGGATACGAGAATTGTACTCAATACAGCTGCCTGTTTCAACTGAGCTGCCACATCACTGACCTAAGAATTAGCAAACTATGTAAGGGAAGTTTGCAAATATAGCACCATAATGTAGCTAACAGCACCTGCATCAGCTGATCAGTGAGCCCCAAGCACTGCATACACCTCACATGCTGCTTCTCTGGACACCCAGGAGAGAGGTAGCAAGGAAATCCTGATGGCTCTCTCTCAGGAAAGTCATTCCAGTGGGCTCCAACAGGGGACAGAGAAGGTCTCCCCAGCCTGCAGGTGCTGCCAGCCTGGAAAACTCCAGGATGGCCGGTCAGGCTTGGCACTGGGACCCTTGTGCTCTCCAGTGTTCAGATCTGGACTGGACAGGCTGTCTGGGTATGATGAGCACCTGGGCACCTGACTTCCAGCCAGAGCATGTGGAGATGTTTGTCCTAGTGCTTGGAAGTATGTGGGTGAAGAACAGTGAGTCACATTTTAAAAATGAACCCCATTCTCCTCCTACATTCTCCCACAAGGAACTGAAGCCTGTGGGACACTGCTCAATGGCACACTGCTCAAGGATGCTCCCTTCACAGGTATCAGCAGCATGACTCACGAAAGCTCCTGTGTCTGTAGTATATGTCACCCACCTTCAGGAAATCTGAAAGGAGGACACTGAGATGAAAATATAGCAACAAGAAAACTTAATCTGTTTGCTATGGGAAAGTATTCCCTGAGGTGATCAAGGGCAAAAAGGCTGTCCTTAGATCAGTTCTGATATTCCCAAGACAGTACAGATCATAGGTTTATCAGTAAAATTAAGTCTGCCTTAAGTCACAATAGCACACAGGACTCTGGAAGCTTGGAGCTGGTAAGCATTTTTTTGGAAAGTGCTATAAACAAAAGCACACTGGAGAAGAGCAACACTACCTCATCAGAGGTCTGACCTCCAGAACAAGCAAAACTACCTCCCCTACAGTTTTAAAATGACACCATATAAAATTGTTTTTTGAGCAAGATTTGGCTTGGGTTAAAAAAAAAAAGAAAAAAAGTAAAAAGTATTTTCTTGCATCACTGTCATTTCCAACCTGGCATTACAGGGTTTCTAAATGATCTGATTTCTAAACCAAGATATACAGTTAAAACTATAAAGCTTTAGTCCTTCAGTTTCAGGCCTTCAGGGAGCCTTTGCTGTTGCTCCTTTCTCAGAAGTATGAGTGCTCCATCTGAATTTTTACTCCAAAGAAAGGAAGGAAAAAAAAATTGTCTTTTAGTAAGAGAAATTACAAGCCTGTCCCTTAATTCATTTTAAGTTCCAGTTCTAGCTCCTATAACCTTGCTCTTCCTTAATAGTCTTTGTGTGCGCAGATTTTTAACTTGTTTTATTTAATTTAATTGAATTTGACATTTTACTGTAGAAAGTGTTAAAAAAAACTAATTAAAAAGGCTCTAAAAATTCATTACTATCATCTGGAAAACAGCAATGCAATTTCTATTTAGAGTGCACATTCTTAACAGCAGCAGTTTTGATACCAAAAGCTTTTTTGAAGTATCTATAATGTCATGACAACCTGGTATTTATATTGCATACAAATTCAATTATTTAATAGCTTTGAATATACTATCTGTAAAGCCCTATTAATAATTTTATTAAACAAAAAAACTTTGTCTATACATGTACATTTTCAAAATAATTTTTAATTCTGCATTACTGTTTGTAATTAATAGAGCAATACTCTTTTTAACCCTTGATTTAACTTTCCAACTTTGCATTTGGCAAACTAGCTAAGTATCAGGGCTTTAAAAACAAGCTTAACTATTATTTTGAGGAGCTGTCATGGTTTCAAACTGACATTAAGTTAATTTTCTTCACGGTAGCTGACACAGTGCTGTGGTTTAGTATAAGAATAATGTTAGTAACATACTGATGATTTTAATCATAGAATACAAGATCGGGAGGGACCTCAGGGATCATCTGGTCCAACACTGCGTAAGCACAGGGTAGACTAGACGTCCCAGCACACTCAGCTGAATCTTAACTGTATCCAGTGCTGGGGAAACCATCACTTCCCTGGGGAGGTTATTCCAATGGCTGATTGCTCTCATTGTGAAAAATTTTCCTCGTGTCTAACCAGAATCTCTCAGAGAGTAACTTGTGACCATCAACCCTTGTTTTTCCCATGCTACTCACTGTGAGATGGGAGTCTTCGTCTTCTTTGCAGCCACTGTTTAAATACTGGAACATGGTCATAAGGTCTCCCCTGAACCTTCTTTTCTCTAGGCTGAACAAACCCAGGTCTCTCAGCCCTTCCTCATACAGCTGTTGCCAAGTAGTACTGATACTAAGTCAAGGACTTTTCAGCTTCTCATATCTTGACAGTGAGAAGGCTGGAGCCACAAGAAGCCAAAAGACATCAGAGCCAGGACAGCTGACCCAAACTGGCCAAAGGGATATTTCATACCACAGAACATCATGCTCAGTATAGAAACTGGGAAGAGTTGATTGGGAGCCACCAAATGCCGCTTGGAGACAGGCTGGGCATCAATCAGAGGATGGTGAGCAAATATATTGTGCATCACTGTTTGCTGGTTGGGGTTTTTCAGTTCTCTCTCTCTCATTATTTCCCTCTTCAGTATTATTATTATTAATAGTAGTAGCAGTATATTTTACTTCAGCTCAATTATTAAACTGTTCTTACCTCAACCTGGTGATTTTACCTTTTTCCTATCCTCCTCCCCATCCCACTGGAGTGGGGGAAATGAGCGAGCAGCTGTGTGGTACTTGCTTACTGGCACCATGACAGGAGGTAAGATACAAAGTTGAATACTTCTGTTACTGAATTTTCCAATTGCATCAGTATTTGCAAAGGAAATATAACAATGGATCCTTGTAATCTTCACATACTGTTAGTCTCACTCATGTAAACACACAGCAAAAAAAGTACACATGCTACTTGGATTACTTGAAAAAAATATAACTCAATACCATGTAGATGGCAACATTGCCTGTATTATTATTGAATCAAACACTGAAATACTTTTATGTTTTCACCATATTATGATAGCATCAGAACATACAATTAATGATGTTTCTTGATTAAATTCAATGTTCTGAATAAAGTTCATGGACTCTTTCTCTCTATCTTTTAGGAACACAATCTGTGACTAACCTTTATTCTCTCAATGAGAGAACCAGTCGTTACTCTTGTTTGCCTCAGAGCAAGCCTCCGTATTTCCCAAAGGTTAGGCCTTCTATATTGCATGAATATTCCCACAACCTTCTCTGGAAGTTGAATCTTTCTATTTTTCCTCACTCTACAGAAAAGATGCATTTAAACGAGTGATTTCAGTGTTTGAATACATAAATGTACGTTAAACTGCTAAGGAAAAAACTAGGCTAAAATAGGCATGCACAGGAAAGCAGGTAATCTTGTCTAACCTTTTCTACATGATATATAAGCACACATGTATATGTGAATCTTAATGCAATGAGGAACTTATGCTAAGGAACACTTTTTCTGAGGAATATCTTCATCACATAGCAGTCACTCACTCTGACAATACTTCTAGACCAAAATCTAACTGGAATGGAAAGAACTTAAGGAAGGCAACCTGAAATTCATCACAGTAGGTCAGAATATTGCTTAAGGTATGCTGCTGCCTAAGCCACATTGTCACTGCTTAACACATTTTTGAAACAGCTCTCAGAATGGAAAAATCATGCTGTCTTGTGCATGCCTGTTTCAATACATTTCTTTTCACATCAGTTCAATATAAATTGATTTTTAGATCCAAATGCCATCACTAACATTTTCAACATTATTTCCCAACTGGGTAATGTATGCCCATATAAGTTTAGAATAACACTGCAGTATTAAAGAAAATGTGATTTCAAGTTCAGACCCAAGGTATATTCAAAACAAGTAAGGAGCTTCTTTCTCAAGTATAGGAATACTGTGTAAGTAAAATGTTATGAACTATGTTTAACAAGAGAAAGTAGGATAGTATGTTTCAGAAAATATAGTTATTAAAAAGCATTTTTTTACGAAGAACTTCTTCAGCTATCTGTCTTCAGGATTTGGACATCAGATGCTAAAGAGAAATCATCTGCTTCTTCTATGCATGGATGTAATACTCACCCGGATAACACAATTCACTTTAACTCAATGTTATAATTTTGCCATTTGTCTAGACATGAGAACACAATCCATGGCGATTAACTGTCATAGAGGTACTGCTGTTACTACATTATCTATTTCAATACTTACTTGTTCTAAAAAATTCTATAATGTTTTATTTGAAAAATTTGCACCCTTTACCCCCTTCTACATGTGCCCTGTTTTGACAAATTATGTTGTCCTGGGTTCAGCAGTAGTAGTCATATGTGATATACAAACTGTATTAGGAATAATAAGTACTACGTCAGGTTAAGCAGTTAAAATTATCCTACATTTATAAATATTAAAATATGTTTTCAGGTGTGAATTTTGAAAAGAAAAAAAAAAAGTGGCTAGTTTTATTAGTTGAAGCATTTTGGGTAACTAAACATATACAAACTCAGTGTTTTTCAAGCAACCAGCAGGTTTGTAATACTTCAAGAATACTCTTCCCTCTGTATATCATATCACCTCCTAGTATTATGATTTTCTTTCATATGATTAAAGTGTTATTAAAAAGGCCCTATCTGCATGAAGTACTACTGACTAATCATTGTAAAATGCATTCTGATTTGTGGATTGAAAGTGCTTCAGGTCATAATTGCAAGGTCTGCTTAGCCAAAAGCTTAGCATCCTTGAAGGAATATTCAGGCATGTTTCAAGGATTTTAAACATGAAAAGTAGAGGATTGGATTTGTTTTGAAAGTGGTCTAAAATCTTCATATTCTTTCTCTCATCTGCTACGTAAAGTGTATTATTTTCCCTGTTACAGAAGTGCATTTGTTATGAAATGGTTTTCATCTTTTCAAATTTTTTAAATGACAGCATTTTTATCTGACACTTCCGTTTAGAAGCAAGTGAAATTTTACCAGAAGAATATAGCATAGCTACATATTTAATACTGTCCCAAGTTATTAAAATGGATTACTTAAATACAGAATTTGCTTGTATTAATTTGTGAAACATGCAAGAAATTTCAGATTCCAGAGAAGTAAGCATGGCTAATATAGGCAGAATGCTCCCTGTAAGCACATTAAATCCAGACAGTTCACGTACCTACACACAAGTAGATGCAACATTAGCAAGCAAATCATTTTATTAACAGAAGTTAGTGAAATACCTCAACAAGACTCCTAAGTACAAACTGCAACTCCAAATTCTGAACTTGTCAATAAACACGGTCTTCTCCTGACGTGTGTCCATTAGCAGAAAAAGTACTGATGAGCTAAAAAGGCTCAATGAATTAAATTAAAAACACTCAGAATCATGAGAACTAATGTCTTAATACTCATCTTTTCTCACACCATTCAAAAGATAAAGCACCAAATAAGAATGCACCTTCCACATTGTCGTGGTTTAAGCTTAGTCGTAAATTAGAAAACCATGTAGCCTACTCATTTCCCTCCCGCAATCTGTCCTCCCAGCTCTCCACTCCCGGAGGGATGGGGAGGAGAATCAAAAAAATGTAACTCTCACGGGTTGAGATAAGAACAGTCCAGTAACCAAGGTATAACACAAACCGCTGCTGCTGCCACCAATAATAACAATGATAAGGGAAATAACAAGGGAAGAGAATACAATCGCTCACCACTCGCCGACCAAGCAGAGAGAGAGAGCTAGCCCTTCCGGGTAGCTCCCAGTTTACATCCTGGACATGACATGCTGTGGTATGGGATACCTCTTTGGCTAGTTTGGGTTGGGTGTCCTGTCTCTGCTTCCTCCTGGCTTCCCCTCCTCCCAGGACAGAGCATGAGACTCAGAAAGTCCTTGGTCAGTGTAAACATTCTAAGCAGTAGCTGAAAAACATCTGTATTATCAGCACTGTTCCCAGACTGAAAGTCAGAAACACAGTACTGCACCAGCTATTAAGAAGGAGAAAACGACTGCTACTGCTGAACCCAGGACACACATGAACAACTTGTTTCAACAAATCATTTTAAACAAGAACTGTACCACAAGTAAAAGCAAAAAGAAATGAGAAAAACTATGACAACTGGAAAAGAAATTGTCCCCAAACAGAAAGATCAAATACACTAGCAAATATTTATGTTTATTACCCTTGCATCCTAGTACAAAGCTAATTCCATTCTTCATATTCTTGATATCCCATATCCAAATTACGCACTGATTCCCAGGCTTGGGCCACTTCCATCCAGCTGCAGTATGATGTTTCATCAGCTTTTGTAACCTACACAACTCTATAACTCAACCTGATCTCAGCCATCAAGGAGCTGAGCACCCCCACTCTAAATGCTTCAAGTATGGATACAGCTGCAGTTAACATACCTTTCTGAAGATGGCAACTGCTCCTTTAAATACAGCATCACAAGCCTACATGCAAAATTCAGGCTAGTCTTACTGGGAATAACATTCCTTTGCCCTGGACAAAGTCTGGACAAAATTATAAAAGTAAATTCAAAAATATAATATCTGAATGGAACTGTAGCCCACTATGACTTTAGCTGCTGCTACTCTAATCCCAGTCCTGAAATAAAGGCCAGTAACTTTCCTTTAGATACCTCCTGACAGAATCACATCATTCTGCGGAGTTTACGGATATGCATGGTAGCAAGATGCAACTGTTTCACAGACTCACAACAGCTACAAAGATACAGTTATAGCACAATAGTAAGCAGCCCTCTGAAAGGGTTTGAAAAAGATATATTTTAACCTGCAGGCACAGAATTAAGCAACCCTAGCATCCTTACAATGGTTAATTCTCTCAAATAAATCAGATGTATCTGCATCACTTAAGTTTCAGTTTAGAGGACACAAAACTTAAGTCAACCTGTAAAAATATATACACAGCTGAACACAATATTCCTGGTTTTTCACCCTGGGAAATACTGTGGTAAATTCATGTCTCTGGTTCAATAGAGAAAGGTCAACACTTCCTGAGAGCCTCTAAAAAGCAATCCAGATGCTCTAAATAAACTGCCGAGATACAATGGGAGCCATCAAGACACAATTAAGAAACAGCAGGTTCAGGAACACTGGTAGAATTCAGGTCATTTGAATACAGCTACATTTTTCATTTGAGTACATTTGATCTCTATTTATCCAATGACCATGTACATGAGTTAATTCTGACTGCATTTTTTCCAAGTTATTTGATGCAGGCTGATAGGCCATGATTTTTATCTATAAAAAGGTAGTATTCCTATACGCTTTATGTAAAATGAGCTTTCAGGTGACAAACACCAAGAATTTTACAAATCATACGGTAAATTCAGAGGGCTTTTCTTCATAAATCCTCAGCTTGCAGTACTAAAGCAATGTACATTCCTTGAGATTTACCCTTCTTAAACTGTTACATGTATTTCTCTGTCATGGACGACAATACCAAGGGAAATTTTCAGTGGAAAGTACTGAACATAGGAAAAGAACGGCAAGTTACAAGATTTGATATACAGTAGAAAATGTCTTCACAAAATTTGTATTTTCTCAATTTAATTCTTTCTTGGTCTAAAGCACACATTTGAAACAAATACTATTTTCTGTATATTAAACCAGAGCAAAGCTAAACAGCATAAAAATGCCACTGTAGGTCTACTGCTGCATGGCATTAAAAGCCACTTAGTAATTACAGTCACAAGCCTATCTGTTATCCTAACAGGTACCTGAGTTATTAACCCTAGAACAATACTGTGTGCAAGAAAGAGTGCACACAGTGCTAAATAGACTCACTGGAATGGAGAACAAACAAGTGTGATATTGTCTGTGCCAAAAACACAGAGGTTTTTTTCTTCCCTATACCTTTAGGGCCCCACTTTTGGCTTAGGTGGTTTTCTTTTGATTAGCTTTCTTTTTCTTAAGAAGGCCCCAAGTTCATTACTATCTTTCAAAAAGGCAGCAGTGGGTTACTTTTTTGTTTAAAAAGTTTTAAAAAAACATTGTAATTCAAGTGCAAATAAAGAAAATCATACTGAGTGTTACAAGAGGTCATCAGGAGATGACCTTTTGTGCAAAGCAGTCATTGTCCCATAGCCTCTGAACTTCAAACAAAGGAAACAAACAAACCAAACAAAACCAACCAACCAAACAAAAAAAGACAATTCAGAAAACTGGGGTTTTTTTGTAATCTCACAACAGGCTACACACAAATATTGTCCTGCGTGTATTCATAGAGCTTATCCCCATCAGAACAGCTGCTACTGGCTGTCTCTTGTATTTCTTCAGGTGAAAGTTGCATGTGAATTCTTAGCAGAGCTCAGTTCCTTAAGGTCACACCTTCAGGACAACTGAGTATCCTGGTGTCTAGGGCAAGAAGTCTAGAACTTGAAAGACTGCATAACTTTTCCATGTTCAGGGCCAGGGTGAATGGGGCTTTGGGCAACGTGGTCTAGTGGAAGGTGTCCCTGCCCATGGCAGGGGGTTGGAATCAGATGATTTTTAAGGTCCCTTCTGACTCGAACCATTCTATGGTTCTATAAGTTAGAAGAGCTCAGCCCTACCCTGGTTGTATCTTCTGAATATGCATTAGGACATACAACATACGTATGTTCTAGGGAGAAAGCAAAACATCAGGCTATGCCAGGTATAGTGGGACATTTTCAAGACTAATCAACTAGGATAGACATTTAATTTTGCCACTTTACACATGATACAAAATATTATTTACAAGGAGAGCGGGAGAAGTAAAGCTGCTGCACAGACGAAAACACTGTTAGTATCCTTCAGTTGTTGTAGATTTGCCAAGACAACATGCTTTGTTATCATTAACACTGAAACTCACAGATTAGAAAAAATAGTACGCTAAAAAAGACACACAGGGAGGGGGATGAAGGGAAAATACACCACAACTGTGCTTTTGTTCCAACTGTTATTAATCCACTGGATAAGCTTCAGCACCCACAAGTTTCATTCACTTTTGAGCCCTGCCATAAAGGGCTTTGATAATTGGGCAGTTAGAAGAGTTTCAAGCAAAGCGAACTTAACCTAAAATCACATATATTTAAAGCAATTGTTTATTCATTAAAATACCTGACAGCACATCTATTTATAAAAAAAAAATTCCTAAATTCCTTTTTATTACATATTTCTACATTCTTTAATTGCATTGACAGCTTCTGTAGCACAGATTTGAGACGACTAAAAATGAAGTCTTCATATTCACCTGCTTGTCCTACAGATCTCACCAAAGAATCAGTCTCTTCATTACATATTGACTGTATCCCAGCAGTTCTAATTAAAAGCTTTTCTTTTTTATAGATATTCTTAACATTCAGGAACACATTCATGCTTCTCAAATACAAGCTAACTAAAAAGAATACATATACTTGTATAAGAATAAGGTCCAAAATCTGCTGAAATTACATTTTTATTTAGACGAATGATAAGTGACAGGAGCATTAATTGACACAAATATTTCCCATTTCTGAAAGAGTTCATTTGGTGGAGCCACTATCAAATATAATTCTATAATGGCTAAACTAGAAGGCACCAAATTGATCTGCGTGGTTATTTTTTTCTTGCTTCTAATGTAAACAGTAAATAATATTCGTGCGGTGGTGTGCTTGCATGCTTTGTACTCGAAAAGTAATACAATGAGCACTTGTATTCTGAAGTAAAATAAGGATCCCCTTTCCTCCTGAGTACAGTTTAAAAACAGTAAGATTAAATAAATATGTGAAGCTATATAAAGATAGTGATCCTAGCAGGACTGCTGCATTTACTCTTTTCCCATTTAAATTGCTCACGTGCAACAACAGAAGCTTTATCCATCTGAAAAGCTTTCTGAAGCCCTGGTTGCAAGGTAATTAATATTCATGGTAGAATGCACATGTTTTCTTCAAAAAAAAAAAATCTTTTCCTCTTCTAATTTTTGTCTGAAGTTTCATTAATATTTTTATTTCTCAAGATTCCCATCCACAGTATGGTTCAACATAAAACCAACAGGATTGCTTTAATAGTATCTAAGCAACATTACAGATCTTATTTTATATATTTCTCTAATAAAATCTTAACAACTTTCAATATTTGCAAAGGTAAAAATTTAATGTACCCAAGACACTGCTTCCTAATAAAACAAGAGATTTCAAACTAGTAGAAGGTGATAATAGGGAAGAGAATACAGTTACCTCAGACATCTGTGTTAGCCGTGGTGCTTTAATGTGGAAAACTGAAATTCTTCCCAAGCTTGCTAACAACATCAAATACAAAACCACTACAAATCTGAAACATCAAAGTATGCCTTCTTAATACCTGACTTCTTGATGGAATTTCTTCCTTTGTGTCCCACACATACATCCACGTTTGAAATGTGGCTTGTATGCATGCGCTTAAGCACTGAAGTCTGCAAAAAATCAAACAGATTCTTGTCCCTTCCTTATCACAAACTGCTGTGAGGTGGTAGCTCAGGCCAAAACCAAACAGACAAACCAACCCCTCTCTGAAAATACAGCTTCCTGGGCTAAGGCAAAAGAAAGTGAAACACCTACACAGAGCCAGCCTCCTTTTACTAGCAAAACCAATAAATTTCTCTTCTCCATTCAAATCTGATTCTGAATTTTGCTCCATTTCACACAGATGCCATGACCTGGGTTTTCTTTTCCTCAAGAAAACGAAGAAATGGGAAAATACTCCCTGACAATAGAGGGGAGCTAAAAACTGGGAAATCAGGGAACAGCTGTCAAATTAACAGGAAGAAAATGGACATCATAAAAGAAGAACCTCAACTAAAGGAGCTCCACTTCAAACTAAAACTATTCTAAATGGTTTCCTGTACCTCTATAGTTGTACAACTTTGTTTTTAAGAGTTTCATGACCAGAATGTTAATCAGATTACTGCCAGTCAAAATACCCTGGCATGTTGGATGTGAGTCCATCTTTTCCTTACCCTTTTACCATGTCTCACTTCCTCCTTTGGTGAATACCAAATTATTTCCCCTGGCAAAAGGGAAGTGTTTTGCTGAAATAGCTTTACATTTTTATTTAACAAAACTTTTCATACTGTTTATAAAAACTCTACGGGTTCTGTGAAACCCCAAATTATATTCCCTCTAGTCTAAAATGACTTCACTTAAAATTCAGTTTTCTGATAGCTCTCAAACTGACAAACTCTTTTTTTTTTTTTTTTAATATAATTCCAGACACAGGGACCCAAAAAGGCTTTTATTAAACAACAGCTCAAGAATTACCTTTCCTAACTTCCCATCTCTCCACTATTGTTTCTGGCATATTAGTTTTCAAGGTCTCAAAGTTCACAGTAGGTTTTTTGCAAGAACAGTGATAAAGTGCTTTCATTATGAATAGTAATTTTATTCCCTACTACTGTAGCTGAATGCAGTGACATACAGGCTACCTGGTTTCAATATTCCATTGCAAATTCCTCAGGGTTCTGTGTCAGCAGCAGCATATTTAGCAACCTTGAAGAAACCTTTTATTTATGTTGATGGTTTTATTTATTTAAAAACTATCCTCATCAGGGTAGCCACAAGACATGCAAGGACACACAGACAGGAAGATCCAGCAGTGTGGTAAATACTCTAAAACTCTCAACAGCCGCTAAATCAGATTAAAAACCAGCATAGTTTCAAATGCTAGTTAGATACTGTATTTTAACAAGGCAAGCACAACACATCATTATTTTGCTACAAATGTCTTTTGACCTAGGGTGTGAATATCTGAAGGCTCTTGCAAACATGAACACTAGCTTGCTCCTGCTTAGTTGGTGTTAATTAATTAAATATTGTTACACTGAGCTACTGCTATCTCTGATTTAACATCTGAAGCAGGTGCTCTTTTTATAGAAATTACAACTTCCAGTTGTACACATATGTAATTTCAGGTTTATGTGATTGTATAGAAATAGATAATCTTTTAAAAACTGTTAATTTAAAAGAAAAAAAATTCATTGATATAAATTGCTTATGAAAAAGAAGCTAGATCTATTGAAGTTATTTTGTTTCAGTCAGCGAATGTAACAATTTTATGCTTGAGCCAAACCTCAAAAATGAGACAGCATTAATTAATTAATACTGGAAATAATACACCAGTCTCCACAAACTATATAGTTAAAGCTATTAATCTAAATCTATTTTCATTATACAGATTTAAATTTTGTGATTCAGATGCAACTTCATAACACTTTTTCCAAAGTATGCTACCTAAAACTTGTATTTGTGTTTGAAATACAGAACATCAGGAGTTTCATACTAACTTCCAGCTAATATAAAACGCGAAATTCTTAAGACAAATGAAATTTTTAAACTCAAACAGACCTTCTTAAAATAGCGTCTTTTGTGAATATGAAGAAATGGCCATAAGGAAATCTCTCTGTACATGGGTCACACACAAACATTTATTACTAAATTTCAGAATTTATCCTTTAAAGACATTTCCATAGATTTCCAGATTTTTTCAGACAGTAAACTTTCACTGCTCTTAAGTTAGACAACAAAAAAAATCAGTAGAAAGGCATTTGTTGTATTTCCATTGTTGATGCTCTAAATAAACAGCACAGATTGAAAAAAAAAAAAAGTATCTAGTTACTGAATGCTGAATTATTTCTTTTAGCCATAGTTAAGTCTCAAACCCTAATATTACTAACTTTATTACAGGAAACAACCTTATACTGAAATCAGCTGAGTTTCAATTTGTTACAACTCCTTAGGAATGCTTATTTTTTAATGTAGTGTAATTTGCATTGGCTCTATGACAGTTCAATAATTTTAATACATCCAAATTCAGTGCAACTAGATGGACAAGGCAGCAGGTAAGAAGGGCTTCAGCTCTATGGAAGCCTCCATGACTCCTGCATTCATGCAGCAAAGTATCAAAGCTGCAGCTAATTTAAATGGATAGAATTGTACAATATCTAAATGAACATATTCTTTGATCAGAGAGTGACAGGCTTTGAATATATTATCTACAGTAACAGGGAGGATACTGTTGCTCTTCCTTATGCTTGATGGGCTCTGTCAGTTAACATGCCTAATTTCACATTCTGAAGCTCTGATGGCTTCCCAAATTAGGTGGTGTGGAAAAAGCGTTAACTGAAGCAGGTTATTCTGTTCATCCACCTGTTACAGAAAGTAAAAATAAATACTGAACTGTCTAGGCAGAGAAAATTCACTAGCCGAGTTTTAACATATATCAGAAATGAATGAGAATGAGTTCTCTCAACTGTGACATCTATGTTTAGAAGTTCTTTCATAACAGTACATTTTAGCTGCCTCTAGCCCACTAGAAATAAACTGAAGTTACATTAGCAAGGTTAAAAGAGTTTTTATTCAAGAGCTGGAACTCAAATTTAGGAATGCTAACTACTTGCCCTGAATCACAACACAAACTCTAATTTTAAATATTGAGAATATTATGAAAAGATCTGAATACATAAATGTAACCAGGGAAATTCATAAGCTAAGGTTTAACTGAAACATTGTGAACAATTTGTTTAACAAACCTCACTGATAAATTCAGATGACCACATTTTTCAATGTGAGGATGGTCAGACGCTGGCACAGACTGCTCAGAGAAATTGTGGCTGTCCCATTGTCCTGGGTTCAACAGTAGCAGTCATTTTTCTCCTTCTTAGTAGCTGGTGCAGTGCTGTGTTTCTGACTTTAGGCCTGGAAACAGTGCTGATAACACCAATGTTTTTAGCTACTGCTTGGGATGTTTAGTCTGACCAAGGACTTTCTGAGCCTCATGCTCTGTCAGGGAGGAGGAGAAGCTGGGAGGAAGCAGAGACAGGACACCTGACCCAAACTAGCCAAAGAGGTATTCCATACCACAGCATGTCATGCCCGCTATATGAAATGGGAGCAGTTACCCGGAAGGGAGATCACTGCTTGGTGGGGCTGGGTACTGGTCGGTGGTGAGCTATTGTATTCTTTTCTCTTGTTGCTTCCCTTGTCATTTTTTATTATTGGTGATAGCAGCAGTGATTTGTGTTATACTTTAGTTACTGGGTTGTTCTTATCTCAACCTGTGGGAGTTGTATTCTTTCGATTCTCCTCTCCATCCCTCCGGGAGCTGAGGGAGGAAGAGGGGGAGTGAGTGAGAGACTGCATGGCTGGGCTTAAACCATGACACCCATTCCTGGCAGTGTTCAAGGCCAGGTTAGATGGGACTTTGAGTAAATTCCTCTACTGGAATGTGTCCCTGCTCATGGCAAGTGGGTTGGAAGTGAATGAGATTTAACGTCCCTTCCAACCCAAAGCAGTCTATTATTCTATAATTTTTAACCATTCCAGGTCTAGTTACATCTTTGTATTTCTTGCGTGGGATATTTCAGATTTGAGCAGAAACTGACAAAAAACACAGATGTTAGATGTGCAGTAAGGTATATTCTGGTATAAATCCAGACTTTACAAGAGCCAGAGAAACTGTACATTTAGATGCATGGTCATATTCTTTAATGACTATGAGTTTGCAAATTCTATAGTGTCTACAAATAATTGTAAAATTTGCATTTCATTGAAGCAAAATGAACATCACATTAAGTTTCTGGGTTTTTATTACCCAGACATATTTTTGGTACAGTATGTTCATAAAGCTGGCTTAACCTATAATCACTAGTTTAACATATAATAATTTTGGTGTCACTTGCCCTCCTGAAAACTTCTTAAAATGCAAATATACTTGCATGAACAGCATCTTTTCCCCATCACTTTTTATATTAATCATCACGACTAGTAATAAAAACATCACATTAATCATTAGAAATAAGTTAAAAATACAAGATTATTTCAGGGAAAAGGACAAGGAAGGGATAGATAGGAAGATTTGGGGTCTTTGACGATAAGGAAGGATAATTAGAGATTATTAACATACTCCAATTTTCTCGCCCTCCAGTGAAATTCTTGTAAAAATAGGTCAAACGAGATTGATTTTGCAGTGGCTTGGAGCTTTTTTCACACCACATGCCCATCTTTTTGAAGGGCAGAAGTACAACCTAAGTGCTAAAAAAGTATTTACAGAAGGCAGAGTAAAGTAGATTTTTCAGACATACAAGAGCTAAGCAAAACTAATCTATCTGCACAACTCCAGTACTGCATCTGCAGTACCAAGTTAAGGAAAGTTGATCTCCCACCATGAATAGAGTAGAATATTCAATCTCCTAGCAAATATCTCTGCATGTAAATACATTTATTTTTACACTACTTTATCTTCAGAAATTTTTTGAAAGATTTTTAGATGTCTTTCCGCATTACTCCAAATCAGGGAAACTATCTGAAAACTGAGATGTCAAGATTAAAGGAGAAGTGCAGGCAGTCCATTTAGGCCAGAAGAATTAAACTACTTAGGCCAGAATAACCACTGTGCAGGTACAGGGTGAAAAACAAGCGTAAGAGACAATTTCTTTTCTGAAAGTTACCCATGGGATATAATGGATTACGTGTGAGACATGCTGTGGTGAAAAAGGCCAAACTTTTCTCTGAATGTACAGGCAAAGGCTGCATTCAATTTTGGATACTGCAGATCAAGACTGACAGAAAGAAATGGGACAGAGTCCAAGAAAAGTCCAAGAAAATAATCAAAGGTCTAGAAAATAAGATCTCTCTTACAGATTGCACACACTGGAGTTATTCATAACAAAAGGATAGAGCAATAGGGAAGATACTGATATTAAAAAAATAAAAAGGCCACAGAGGAAAGGAATATATGCTTTCAGTGATCATGGTGAGTGGTTCAAGAACTGAGGAGCTTAAGAAGATTTAAATTAGACAATGAATGGAAAAAAGAAAGCCAAAGTTCCCACTTCTAAGGTCAGAAATATATTGCTATTTTCTAAGAATACAAGAGATTTAACTGGGAGAGTTGTCGGGGACTTCAAGAGCAGGTTGGACTACCATCTATAATACTGCATGCATGTTATTGATGTTGCTTTGGGATCAAGATGAAGACTAGCCCCCTGAGGTCAACACAGAGTTCCATATCCTTATGTTTCAAAAGCTTAATAAAAAAGCAGGTAACATTCCGTTGGCTGTGGGTAGTTAAAGTTTGTGAGCAGTGGCAGGGCTTTGCAATAGTGTTGACAATAGTTTGCAAGCAGTGGCAGGGCTTGACAATGGTTAGCAATAAGCATCAGGCCGCAGTAGGCCGAAGGTTAGGGTGAGCTAAGGACGACCCAGAAAAGTAAAACTGCTGAGGCTGGGAAGTCAGCAAAAAGCAAGAACAAGGAACAAAGGCCTCAGGAATGAGGAGGAAACCTTGAGATAGGGAGCTAGTCCTGAGCTAAGAAACTAAGTAACAATGCAAGAACAATGGCAGCCTGAAAGCTTTACACCAATCAGCAGCTTGTAACTAGGGGCGTTTAAGCTAGAAGCAGAACGGATCTTGTATAAATGACCCAGTGTAACTACAATAAAATGACACGTTGCTTGCACCAAGCAGAGTCCCGTCTCTTAATCGCGGCAAATGGTGACCCCGACGTGATGCCAGGGCCCGACAGGGTGTCGGAAGCAACCGCCTAACTGTGCGGCAGGCTGCGAGTCCCACAGGACAACTGGTACGTCTGCTGTGAGGAAGCAGAATCGGCTAGCCTACAATCCCTCTGGAGGAGTGAGGTGAGCTGTGGGAAACATGGGGAATCAGATGTCTTCCCCAGAAAGAGACGTATATGAGGCCATGAAGGCTCTTCTACGGAAGCATGGGAAAGAATTTGTAACCCATGATCTCAAAACTACCCTTAAATGGGTTAAAGAGACTATACCTGATGTGAACGAGGTTAATATTTTCACAAAAGATCTTTGGGACACAGTTGGGATAAAACTCTGGGATGCAGCTACTACGGGAAAAACTGAAACATACCATATGCTCTCGCTATGGCGAGCCATATTTGAGACTCTTAAAGCCGCTGAAGTTTTGGGAAGAAAAAGCTACTCCATCAGCACCTCTTTTACCTCCAAAGCCGGTGAAAACGGGGACAGTAAGCTGCCCCCCAAAAAACAATCCCTTTGACCC
>WYDI02003064.1:0-21442 GCA_009867235.2 Psittacus erithacus | reverse complement strand
AACTTAAACAGGGGAAGTTTAGATTGGATATAAGGAAGAAGTTCTTTACTGTAAGGATGGTGAGGCACTGGAATGGGCTGCCCAAGGAAGTTGGGAATACTCCATCCCTGGTGGTGTTCAAGGACAGGTTGGACAGAGGCTTGGGTGACATGGTTTAGTGTGAGTGACCCTGCCTGTGGCAGGGAGGTTGGAACCTGATGATCTTAAGGTCTAACCCTAACTAGTCTATGATCCTGTGATGTGTTAAATAAAATTCAAAAGTGGTTTAGACCTTAGGTGTTAAAAAGAATTAGTTCTGTAGATACAGTTCTGTAGATAATTCACTGTTCTGTAAATTGGTGCTTTAGAGCTGTTCATGACAAATTTGTCCAGAGGTTAACCAATTTAATTTTATACTTTTGGTTGTTGTCTTCTAGTTATTAAATGGGTAATACTGTAGGAGCTTCAATAGCTTTCTCTATGAAGAGTTTCTCAATTCCAGCATGGTATTAGTGGCAGAATGGCACATGATATCTGCAGAGTAATTGTATCCAAACTTAATCTTTCAATCTGCACTTAAAAATTAAGTGCCCTTACCCCCATGCCCTGTTGCAAGATTAGTCATGTTTGCACTGCACACTTGCACTTGTGTTATATATTTGAAAGTCTAGCTAACTTGTAAACAGCACTTTAAAAACACCAGACTGAGGCTTTACTATTATGATAATGCTATTTTTGTAAATGATGGCATGGTAATTGCTTTAAGAAGAAATTTTTCTATAGTATTGGTTTGTGTAATGTATATCCACTACGGTAAACATAAGAACAAGCCGTATGTACCAGTATGTTAGGATGATTAACAGTTGTGTCTTTAGATGACATGTTCTTAATGATATACCATCCAAAATCCTCATGAAAACTTTCTCAGTGTTGTTATCTAATGTGACTTGTGAAATATAAACCAAAAAATTCTTATTTATCAACAGGATACTTACAGTATATTTAGTAGCTCAGGGAGCTTTTCTGTAGTGTCTTACGGGCATTTACATATATTCGTTCAAGAAGGCATTCTGTCAGACTTTCAGTTTGTGGTGTCTGTGAATTTGGTCAGTGTTCTTTGTGTCTTTCCATCCCTATCCTACAGTATTATCATTGTGCTTATTCCTGCTATGAAGCTGTATTTAGGAGTCATCCATTACATAAATGCTACTTTCCTAAACTTTTCTTGTCTATTAAAAACTAGGTAGACACAATTGCTATACTCTCTTACAATGTATAAAGGATAGCTTTCAGTTTATGTTGAAAAGTTATGCACTCATACAATGTCCCTCTTTGCAAAATAAATTAATTTGCAGTGGCTAAATGGTTAGTTCAGTAATTGCATCTTAAAGCAATGTTCACCTTCAGTGAATAATATTGTGATGTCCAGTTGGAGTTATTGTTTATCAAGAATCCATTATCAAGCTTGCCATGTATCAGCCATAGCAGAAAAAAAAAACAGAACTCAGCAGTATTCTGAGAAACAGAAGATGGAAAAAAAAATCTAGATGTCCAAAAGGTATTCTCAAGGTTTTAACAGGCAATTCTTTGTGCTGTCCATCTGTTTTCCCTAGCATAGGTGGCCGAGTATTATTTTTTGTTGGGTTTGTGAAGAAATTGCTACGTACTACATCATTTAGGACGAGCAAGTAAGGTGAATTTGTGTAAATTTTTGTAAGGTAAATTTGTACTTTGTAGAAAAATCTGAGAAATGGAGTCTAGGTTGGGTATTAAGGTACAGAGGTTTGCTATTCCTGTGGGGGGTGGGAGAGAGGAATATGATAATTAGGAAATCCAGTTATCTTCAAAAGGAATAACCAATGTTTTAAAAGACTTCTGCTTTCTGTGTGTTCTCTTGCTTTGGTCCTTTTTTCTAGTTTGCATATAGTCTCTCAAAGTATATGAGGAGGACAAAGAATGGAAAATGGAAATTAAGGCTGATAGACCATTAAATAGGCAAATAAACACCTTTTTCTTTTTCCTTTTTTCACTTCCTCCACCAAAGCTTTGGTTGATATTTTGTTGGAGCAAGCCCAGAGGAGGGCCGCAGGGATGATAAGGGGGCTGAAGCACCTCCCATATGAAGACAGGCTGAGAAAGTTGGGGCTGTTCAGCCTGGAGAAGAGAAGGCTGCGTGGAGACCTCGGAGCAGTGTTCCAGTATCTGAAGGGGGCCTGCAAGGATGCTGGGGAGGGACTCTTCATTGGGGACTGTAGTGGTAGGACAAGGGGTAATGGGTTAAAACTTAAGCAAGGGAAGTTTAGGATAGATATAACAAAGAAGTTCTTTATTGTGAGGGTAGTGAGGCACTGGAACAGGATGGCCAAGGAAGTTGTGACTGCTCCATCCCTGTCAGTGTTCAAGGCCAAGTTGAACAGAGTCTTGGGTGACATGGTTTAGTGTGAGGTGTCCCTGCCAATGGCAGGGGTGTTGAAACTAGATGATCTTAAGGTCCTTTCCAGCCCTAACTATTCTATGATTCTAATTAGTTTCAGCAAACATAAATTACCAGATACAATTTGGGAGTAACTGGCTGAAATTTTTCATATAGTGGGAGAAGTTGGCAAGGTTCCTGACTTGACCATTCTTGACTTTCCATGTCTTCACATGGAAAATTGTTTAAAAATATTGTAAAGTGAGTGTGACTTTTGTGCTCCTGCTATATAGACCACCAGCTGTATATATCAGGGTTGCTAGTCTTGTAAGTTGTGCCCATGGACAGATGTGTTAGTAAAAATAGGCACATTAATCAGCTATTTAGAATAAGATAAAAAGTAAGTTGAGTATCAATATGGCTGGTTACTTTGTGATACCTGCTAGATTTCCGAATACAAATACTACTACTTGAATGTTCATAAGAGGTTCACAAAACTTGGTTGTTGATTGCTTTAAGTAAATATCAGTGTAGCTTTGATAATTTCAAAATGTCTTATCTTCTAGAGCTATGAAGACGAGAGGAGGACTCGGTCAGAGCTTGAGGTTAGATGCCAGCGTTTAACACTGGAACTGGCTGATACGAAGCAAATGATTCAGCAAGGTGATTACAGACAAGAAAACTATGATAAAGTAAAATGGTAGGTATCTATAATTCAAGCATTCTACTTATACACAAGTGTTAATGGAAAAACTTCAGCCTTGATTGACTAGAGTTTTTAATTTGATTTTTTGGCTTATGTACACCACAGATATTTTTCCTTACCTTAATGCACTGTTGGTTCAATTATCTCCTGTAGTATATTGCAGTCATAAGATGAACAACCTGTTGAAATCTGATGCACCAAATTATCTCCTTGAAAGTTTATATTTAGGGATTTACTGTGTTTTCAAAATAGCCTACCAGTCACATTGCAACCAAAGAAATGGGAGCTGTTGATGCCAAGCAGCTTAGAACAGATACTCCTTTTTTCTTAGAGTAAAAGCAATGATCTAACAAAAGGCCCTGTGCTTTACTGTGTGGTGACTACACAGTGAATTAAGAGTGCAGGACCTTGGGAATTAATATTTATAACTCAAGATAGCCTTGTAACCATGAATTTGAAAGAGCTGTTACAAGACTTCTGTTAGAGTCTGTTATTGTAAAGTAACCCTCTGTCTTAGGGATACTTTAGTGAATTGGTTTAACTGTAGAAAGTTCCAGTGTCTCTTCATTTTTAAAATACAGATTTTACAGTTCTAGCCTATGCTTTGAATGTGCATCTTGTAAACAGCAACTGCAAAATAGTGAAAATGGACTTTCTGTAAATACACTCATAGATTTCTACTTCACAATCCAGCTCCCAAATGGCTTATTTAGTGTGCTTGCCTGTACACGAAATCTGGCCTTTGGCACATTTGTTAGGGAATGGATTCAAAAATTGAGATTATGAATAGAAAACACCCTGTCAGCTCCTTAGTTGTTCACAGTGAATGAACTCAGGCGTACTTACTGACACAAATAACTTTGCCACTAAATCATTTGAAGGAGAGTCTTTATTCTGGATAACTGTTCACAGTTATATGTACTAAAACAACCTTGGAATCTACCTGGAAGCTTTTTGCAGATAGGATGGATTGATGCTATGGGTTGCCTACCATGTGCAACTGCATCTTAATAAATGGATTGTAATAATGTTCGTGTGAATGGCCCCAGTGTTCAAGAGTGCACATTTAAAATAGTCTTGAGTTGAAAAAAGGTATGAATGAATGTGCCAAAACTGTATTTGACAGTAAGTTGTATTCATCTAGGTAGGCACAAATGAAGGGAAGGGGAGAGCACTGTTGACATGACTGCATGAGGATACTTGGGAGCGTTGCAGGAGTTAATCACTTCCAGGCTTGTTTCAGTCTTTAAAAGTGCCATGTCAAATCTTCTAGTTCTGGTGTGCTACAAGTTATCTCAGTTTTAAAACTCTCAGTTTTAAAACTATGCTATGCTTAATAAAAAACTGGTTAGCTTTTTTCCAAACTGCAAGCTCATACTAGCTCATTCATTTCACTGTTCTGACAGGGTCAGATAGAGTCAGAGCTGCTTCTTTGTGCATATGGAAAACACTCTTATTCAGGAAACGAACATAATTTTTGCAGCTGTGTCGTGTATTTTAAACAAGAAAAGAGTAGTACAACCTCCTCTGGTATCAAGAGACTGTATACAAGAAAGACTAGCAACTAAGAACAAGTATACATTGCTTTCTGTTTGATTAGGAAGATAGGAAAGAAGTAGCTTTACTTTTTCATCAGACTTCGATGGCTGATTCAAGATTCAAGAGAATGTTGTGGGAAACAGCATCAAACTAAAAGGATGGACAAGGACACTTGCAGTTCATTGCTAAGAGGAGAAATGTATATGCCAAAGTCACACTGAAGAATAATAATCAGAGGAGAATGAAATAATTTATGATGGGAATTCATGATTTTTTTTTATAATTTAGGATTATTTTTTTAATACTTAGAAATGAAGAAAATTCTTTCATATAATAAGGTACTGTTGCAGGTGTTAATCACTAGCAAAGGTAGGATTTTCACTAATTGCCTTGTGAGTGACTGATTGGAAGAAGTCAGAATCATGAGCTGAAAGGCTGAGAAATTACAAATGCACAGGAATCTTGTTTGTTACGCTTTATTCATCTAATAGTTTCACTTTATTTTAACAGTGAACGTGATACATTTGAGCATGAATTGTCAGAACTCAGAAGAAAATATGAAATATTAGAGGTGTCACACAAAGCACAAGCCAAAGAAAGAAATGACTTATCAAAAGAGGTAAAGTTTTTATTTCAGTGATTATCTATTTCTTCACCTCAGGAATTTGATTCCTTGTCTGATTAAGTCTGTCAGGATCGCCTGTGGGATCATGGAATAATTTAAATTAGAATGGTTCTAAGGAGACCAGCTGATCCGACTCTCCCATGCAGTGCAGAGCCAGCTTAGATCGGGTTACTTAGGGCTTAGACAGGTTTTGAATCTCCAAGGATGGAGACTCCACAGCTTTTCTGGACAGTCTGTTACAACGTTTATCCACCCTCTGTGAAAATGTTTTTGTAAAATCTAGTAAGTGTTGTTGCAGGGTTTTTCTGTTGCCTCTTGTCCTGTCAGTATGCACTTCCAAGAGTCTGGCTCTTTCTATGCATTCCAGTTGGATAGGTGAAAATATCAAGGTTTTTCTCCACCCAGATTTCATTTCTGAAAGCTGAAAAACAACCATTTCTCTCAAACCCATGTACATCATGTGCCGCAGTCCATGACCATCTTGGCAGAGATGATATCTGGTCATCTGGTCTTGCTCCAGTATGTTGATGTATGTCTTTAGGAATTCAGAATGGGACGTGGCACGTCAAGTGCAGTTTCACAAGTACTGATCAATACAATGCATAGTTTTTCTTTGTGACTCTGGTAAAGTAATGGTTCAGTTGTACAAAGTTTCCTTCAGTTTGCTTTTACAGGGGTTAGTTCTGTGTAGTAAATAGAGAGATCCTGTCCTGGACATCTTTCTGTGATACTGCGTTTTGATGAGGTATTCCAGTGCTCCTTCCCTTTTGGGCAGAGCTGTCCACTGCATTGATGAATCTCAGTCACTGCCATTCTGGTAGCACTAGTCTTGCACCGAGGAATGTGTTTCTGCTGCTGCAAGGGTGACAGGTGTGTCAGGTCAAGAGATATGTCCCTTGCTGCTTCTCTGTTCAGTAATTCATTCGTACAAGTGTACAAAATGTCTTCAGTGACGGCTCCCTTACTAGGCAAGTATGATAATTTTTGGGTCAAGGACTCAGAGTAATATATGTAGAGAATGTTTCCAAGTCCATTGCCTTGATCTATGGGACTTTTGATAGTTTATACCAGTACAAGTTTCCATTAATAAGTATACATTTTCACTATTTCTGCATCTAAACTGTTCATAGGAAGGATTGCTGCACTGAACTTCCAGGATTACTCACCGTAAGTAAGCAAGTTAGGGTAAAATTATCCAAAAGTAACAGGTCATTAAAGTATTTTTTCCTTCATCTGATGTCAGTGTAACTTTGCAACAGCTTTTTGGGAGGAAGAAGAGGCTTTTACTGAATCTGGAGAAAGAAACTTTTTCAGCTTGGTATTATCTTTGATAGTTTGTAGCTCAGTGCAACTTTGATGCAAAAATTAAAGGACTATTTTTAAGCTGGGTTTCTGTATAGAGATCTTTTCAGAAAACAATAGCAAAATAATTGATTAGCTGTTTTGAATTAATTTTTGAATTAATGTTTTAAGGTGATATGAAAGAGGTACTGCATGGGAAGGTTGTTTTTGACTTGGTATTAGTCCATGCAGGCATCAAATGAAGGATCATAGTGTGTTAACACTTTGGCAGCTGAACAGATGAGACCAATTACACCTGAGAGAATTCAGGGAAGATTGTGTTCCTTAATGTCTCAGTATAACATTGTTACAAATAAATTAGTGGCTATAACTACCACTTCAAAGAGAGAAGTCCTCTGGCTAATTTTACAGCTAGCCACAGAGATTCTCTGAAACATTAGGGAAGAAACAGTTTCTATTAGAAAATACTTTTTTTATTCTTGTCTTTGATATTGATCTGAAGGCTTTGTTAGGCTGCTTATTCATCAGTGCTCTAGCATTGTAATGGAGCATCAAAATACAGGTTTGTTGTCAGCATATAACAATGGCCAAAAAAGTATTGTCTTGTACATCAAGCTTGTATTTATGCATAAAATACTGCTGTGTAACAGCAATTATGGTTTTTTCCATTAACTTTATGCTAAGTTGATCTGAGAGGGAATAAAAGTAGCGCTAATTTAGACTAAAATAGCCCTTCAAACTGTGTGAGTACTTGAATGCCCTGGAAAGTCTGTGATGGTTTTTGTGTATGCTCATACAGTGTCACAAGTTCTGGATTGGAAGAGTATACAATTGTGTTTAAACAGTATTTATTCCAGGGGAGGAGGAGTTAGAGGGGTAGTAACTTCTAGATTTCTTCGTTCATGTAGTAATCCAAGACGTTTGTGTTCACTGTGGATGTACATGTAACCTGTTGCCATTCTTTGAACTTGACATGTGATATCTTCAGGAGCTTAAATCGCAAAAAATATTTAAGGTGATAAAACTGTGTGTTGCTATCATGGGTAAGTTGTTGGGCTGCTCTGCACCAGTGCCATTATGCTTTGTGGCTGTTCTCTGACAATGTTCACCTCAAACAGATCGAGACTACTGTCTCCCACCCCACTGTCTTCTTGGAATAGTGAGTGTGACCGATCTGTTGATTGGGAAGGCTGTTAGAGACTCACAAGATATTAATGTTTCTGCGTTGGCGTCAGTTCAGCCTTCTGCAGCAACACCCCGCTAAACAAAAGTCAAAACAAGGCTACTGAATAGCAGTAATATTCAGTACTGTCAGTATTCAGTACGTCAGTGCTACTTAGATACTGAGGTAAATTAAGGGACACTTTACCTCTTTTTCAGGTGCCAACTACCAGAAATAAATAATAAAAACTCGTAAAATTGTAATTTTATTTAAGTCCTTTTTCAGCATAAAGCTTTACCAACTTACATTAAACATAAGTGTAAATAGTCTTCTGGTTCAGCTGATTTCATAGAAGAGAGTTAAAATGAAATCACAAATATGTGTGCATAGGTGAAATACTTGTCTTGAAGTTCATGTTAAAGTGTACTTTTTAATGCTTTTTATAGCTGGCAACCATACAACAGTCCCTCAATTTGTTGCAAAAAGATAAAGATTATCTGAACCGCCAGAACATGGAGCTTAGTGTTCGCTGTGCGCATGAGGAAGATCGCCTTGAAAGACTTCAAATGCAGCTAGAGGATGCCAAAAAAGCTAGGGAAGAAATGTATGAAAAATATGTTGCATCCAGGTGAGTTACTGTGTGTTCATTTCTATTACTAGCCAAGTTATTTAACTGGTTTCCCTTGTTTCTTGCACAAATTCTGTTTAACTAAATATAATTTAACTTACAGAAAGCTAGTCCATATTTGTGAAACTAGAAACGGAACACTTTTGTTGGATCTTAATGTGTATCAGGAAACTTTTTTAAACCTTTCATATAAGACCATAATGCTGAGGATGTCAGCATTGAAAATAGTGAAAATGCCAGCATTGAAAGTTTATGGCAACTATTCTCTTAGGTGTATATAGGAATTCAAGCACCGAATGACCTTTATTAAAAACAGTATTTGAAAGACAAGATTATTGCAGAATAAAATACTTTTAATTTTCACAGATGTTTAAAATAGGACATAGCATGTTTTATATCAGCTGGTAGAGCTATCAGTCTTTCATATCTCAAGTTTGAATACAGTTTGAGTAAATCTAGCATTGAGAAACAGATTGATCATTGCATGTTAGCCACGCTGGTAAATAGCGTCAAATCCTTATGCTACTTGAATTGTTATAGATATATGCGTATGGGATGTTGAACAGGAAGCTTTATGCTATTGAACTACATATTTTGCTGCCTATGTAATGCTATACTACAAAATTTCATGTCTCAAGTTAGAAGGGACCCATAAGGGAGTGTTGAGTCCCACTTTCTGCTTCTCACAGTACTACTTGAATCTAAATCATATGACTGAGAACATTGTCCAGTTTCAAATGACATTTAGATTTTTCTTGTTAGAAATTCAAGGTTATCCAGTTCATATTCTTCCCCTACATCTAGATGCCAAGAATATTTCAATATATATCCCAAAATAACATCAAATATTTGCCTGTACGTGCATCACTAATGAACATAAACCCCTTTTTTGGTTGGTAGTTTCCTTAAAAAAAAACACCTGTGGATTGAATTAATAGCCTTAGGTTCAGCTTCTCTTCAGCTGCTTCCTTCTCTTTGAATCAGTAAGATGGAACTGCAAACAGCATTTGTAAATCTTGTGTTCTGGTATAACTAAGATGAGGAGTGCTAATACGACTTTCCAGTAATCACAACTAAAAGACAAATTGTTATCTAAATGGAAATAGAAGAACACTCTACTGAAATTATCAGCTATGGAGTTCCAGCCCACATCAGGAGTGCTTTTAATACTATTTTTCCTTTCAGTGCAGTCACTTAATCTTTTTTTATTTGTTTTAAATGTGTATGTCTCAGAGCTGTGATCACCTGGAACTTCTGCAGTTTAAATAAATTTTTAAGACTTGTTTTTAATGGGGTCTAAAAAAATCTTGTAGGTCTTAACCGTATTCCTCTAGGAATGTGCATGCAAGCAGTGACTCTTGTAGCTAAATTTCTGTTTCTGGAAAAGCACTGTGAAATCCTTATCCTGTAATAATGATGTAGAGGCACTTTTACAGAGCTGTCTCCATTTGAGTAAACTAGAAAGAGACATATGTAGCTTGCCTCTATCACAGTTTGGGGTACTGTGCAAGCCTCTTTCTCTGTCTTCTGGAACAGCAGAGGTCTCGACCTCTGCATTTCGATGCCAGCTAAGGAGAAATTCTGTGACTTGTACTTTGCCTTTAGAGTTCTTAATACTGCCACTGGGATTCTGTACTACTACCAAATCTCTCACTTGATGTTATTGGTATTGGTGACTGTCTTCATGATGCTAATTTTCACAGGACAGATATTAACTGTAATGAATAATGCAGGTGTGTCTGCTGTCCTCTAGTGACCATTACTGTCTTTTGCAAGGACAATTTAGCATAGCAGAGAAGACAGTGGAGGGCGTTGAGCAGAATTTGTAGAACTGCTCTGCAGCTTGGCAGCCTAAGTTTTGTTTGAGATTCTGATGCTGACAAACCTTGAATAAGTCATTTCATAATGTAAAGATCTGATGTAAAATGTAAAAATGTTAATGTAAGTTTTCTTTTGTAAAATGGGGGTAATAGTATCCTTTTGTCAAGTGCTCTAAATCCTGCATGTGATCTGCAATATTGCAGAAGCTGTCTCTTCTTTACATTTTCCCACACACGTAAACAGTTTGTGTGCATCTTCTGAGGCTACATCCCATAGTGGGGATTCCTGTATATTCAGCAATTTAAACCATCCATCTCTCAGGTGAAATAGCTACAGAATTAGGTTTCTTATAGAGAGCTCTACAGAATCCTATTTATTTGTTAGGTAAATTAAAGAGATAGAAAAGTAGAGCAGGAGAAAACTGTAACAACTGATGGACATTCTACAGTACTCAGCACTACATGGAAGTGACATCAGTTTGGGTAATAAGCTTTATTTGCTACTGTTTGAAGAATTTGAGGCTTTTTTAATGCTCGCTTCATGTCTGGATCTCTTTTTGATGCTGTAGTTCAGGAATAAAGATTATGAAAACAAACCCAGTATGTATTTTCAGGTATAAAGAATAATTCACCTTCTGGTCTCCATCAGAACTGCTGGCATTGGCGTACTGTAGTTAGAAAATTACGGAATTTAGGAATTTAGGACTTGAGGAATTAACCTGTCAAAATTTAAAAGAGACACAGAATAATTTGAGATTATAGCAAGATGAATGGCAGCAGCTCATAGCTACTGTTCTTGGGAATCTATGTGTGAGCACAGACCAACAAAGATTTCCCTTTGTATGTTTAATCTTAAAACACAATCCATAGTTGCATTGACATGCTCAGATCACATTCAGTTTGTTCACAGTATAATGCCTTACATATAATAGGCCTCGAAAGAAGCTCATTAAAGCCTGCAGCTTGAGCAAGAAGAAACAACTTGATAAGGCAAAAACATTTTTAATTACTGCTCAAGCAAAAGACTGTAACAGCAGGTCAGGAATAAAAATTGCAAATGATGGGGCTTTGCTCCAGCAGCAACTCAGTTGGTGTTTATTAAAAGGCACCGGCCAGGGCAGTTAAGCTCTATACTCGGAATATGCCCTTTACTATACCATTTGTTTATTTTAGTTGTCATAAAGATAAGTGTCCCTTTGAACTGTCTCCTGGTGACATCACTGCGGGTGTTTAAGACTTTTCCAGATTCTTTGAATGTTTTCGCTGAACCTTCCTGACTCTTCTCAGCCTTGCTGTGGGAGGGAAGGGGGAATTTCGGCAATGACAGAATATACTTGGTTTTGGCTAGTAGTCCTGGCAATAGCAAATTGTGTAAGGAAGTCAAGAAAATGTTAATGCTCATTGATTCTGCACATAAGAATTGTATCCAATGGTTGTGATCTTCCACAGTCTTTTTAATTTTTCCCTACATGTTGAACCATATAAATAATATATAAAGAAAAGGAACAGTTTCTAATAGGGACGTTATATTCTGGTACAGCATTTTTTGGGAGTTTGTTTTGTTGGTTTTTGTATTATAAGCGTCTTAATTGCATCAGAGATATTAATGAAATATTTTATTGTAGTGTGGCACAATTGAAGAGGGAGAGGAGATAAATGTAAAGGGTCAACTGAAATTCAGTGTCTCAATACAAAGAAAACAGGAAAACCTGGACAGCAAGCCTTCTGACATTTAAATATTTTCGGCCTTTTAGTTAACTTGCAGCGGTTTTTGGCCAGCTGAAGTACTGATTTGTAAAAAACTTACGGGCTGTCACACAGTTGGAAATCAGAAGAAATCTAAAACCTTTTACAGTTGTAAATGCACATTTCTTCATAAAAATACTTTTATTTCCAAACCTGTAATTTCTACCAGTTGCTTCATTGCTGATTGATTGTCTGTGAACATTAACTATAAAATTTTAACATTCCTTAACTGTTGAGTACTTACAATTTAAGCTTGGGTTTCTTGTAGTTTTGTAGAAAAAATTCATTAAGGGGTTCCCTAAAGTCTGCCTTGGGCTTCCAAAGTTACAAAAAGATGTCAGTATTACTCTGAAAGGAAATTCTTTTATCCTGGAATCTTCTGATACCTGCTGCTTATAAATTAATTTAAATACATACTTAAGCTTTTATATCACATTGAAGGATAAATTTCCAAGTCTGGGGTTTTTTTGACTTCATAAATCTCTACAGTATGTAATTTTCAATGTTTCTTGTGATGTATTTTCCCTAAATGAGGTGCAGATAGTACAGAACAAAGTCCTAGGGTAGCATGGCAGTATTGTAAGTTAGCAAGTTGCTTAATGCTTACCCAGTGATGAAGATGGTAGAAAACTTCAGAAAGCAAGGAATTAATTTGGGAGGTTTACGTGGTTAGTTAATATAAACACTCATTTAGAGGCTGACAAAGAATTGCTGGAATAATCTTAAGCATAATGTTGCATGATTACTCAATGTCAAATTACTTATAGCAAATTTAAACAGTATGCAGAAAGCTTTTATTTATTTCCAATTAAATATTATTTATTCCTGATGTATTTCTGCTCAGTTTGCATAACAACATAGGCTAATATGTATTTCAAGCAGTTTGGGAGGAAAATTAGTAAAAATTAAAATAAAATGTAAAATCAAGAAGTGCTTTGCTTTACTTGTACAGCTGTTATCTGAAGCTTTGATATTTTTGTGATTGCATTTAATTTTCAATTTCCATGTTGGGTATTTGTTTATTTACAGAGACCACTATAAAACAGAATATGAAAAGAGACTGCATGAAGAGTTGGAACAAATAAGGTTGAAAACAAATCAAGAAATTGAGCAACTAAGAAGTGCTTCAAAAGAGATGTATGAACGTGAAAACAGGTAAGTAGCATGCAGGCAAAAACCTAATTAGGGCAAAAATGACCATGTACTGTTATGTGCTTAGGTGTAATTCTAGTTGACTGGCTCATTGAGAGGTAAATAAAAGGTGAGAATTTAAGTTCTGTTATAAAACTGATGAGAATCTTGTAAGAACTCAAATGAAATTACAGTTGTACACTTGTAAATATATTGTGTTATATTTATTGTTAAGTTATGGATATTCAGTATTGTCAATGAAAAGTATAATCAGAGGGATGGAGCACTTTTCCTTTGAGGAAATGCTGAGAGAGTTGGGGTTGTTCAGCCTGGAGAAGGGAAGGTTCCAGGGAGATCTTACTGCAGCCTTTCAGTTCTTAAAATGGGCCTATAAGAAAGATGGGAGAGGCTTTTTAGCAGGGTCTGGTGTGACAGGACAAGGAGTGATGGTTTTAAACTAAAAGAGGTGAGATTCAGGCTGGATGTGAGGAAGAAATTTTTTACAGTGAGGGTGGTGAAATCCTGGCACAGGTTGCCCAGAGAGGCAGAGAATGCACCATCCCTGGAGACACTCAAGGCCAGGCTGGATGTGGTTCTGGGCAGCCTGGTCTAGTTGAAAATGTCCCTGCTCATTGTAAGGGGGGTAGACTAGATAACCTTCCAACACAAACCTTTCTGTGATTCTATGATTATTAAAAAATTCCTGTTCTAGGTAAACATGAGTGGTTTGAAGTTTGTTCAGATGTACAGTTTTAGTTAATGAACACAAAATATGTTGGTTTACCTGTCCTGCTGTGTGGGCCATCTTGAAACTGAGCCAGGAAACCAGAGAAGAAGGTGCTGATGCAGAAAGTAAAGCAGAAAAAATAAGGGAAACTAATAAGATTTATGTCTTTATACAACAAATCTATCTGAAATTTACAGCATTATGATTCAAGAAAGCATTGATTTCCTATAAATTATTATAAAATCTCTTTTGAAGAAGATCATAATCCTGCAGAGACCTGCATATTGAATTTTGTATGTGTGTCATCTTGTGGAATTCCATGGAATTACATGTAGAGTTAGGCACAAACATAAGCCTTTAAGGATCTAAGGATTTGGACTTTTAGTACTGCATTTCTTTTTGAGCTTGCGTTTTGCCCCTTTTATTCCTTTAAAATGGAAGGAGCGTTTAATAATTCATTATAGCTTCATTGCAGATGTCCTCAAAGTGTCTTATGTGGAGAAGGAAATGACTGTAGTAAAAAGATATTTGTGGCATCAGCATCTGTTCCTCTAATAGGTAGTTTTGTTACTGCTCGGAAGAGTGAAAAAAGAACATGACTCCTGCTGTCTGTCTTCCAGTCAACTGAAAGGTTCTAATTAAAAAAATTGCATCATTGTGTAGTTTTGCAAGTGTGATTAAAATATATATATTACACACATACACATGCATCCACACCACTTCCTGTATGCAAATCTATTTTGAATTACTAAGTACGAATTTAAACCTTCGCTGTCCATGGAGATTTGACAAGGGTCTATATATCATTGAGAAAATTACTGAAAGATAGTTCATTTGTACCTAGAACCAGTTTACAGAAGTGTTGTTCCTCATTTTGAAATAATTACTTCTGAAATGTAAATTCCTTAGATTTGATTTCGTATTTTGGAAAAAAAGAATTTTTAACATATGCTCTTTCTACAAAATACTTAAAAAGTCCACCATGAGACAGTGCTTCCCAATCTGAGGTGCCCCTTAGTGGCAAGACAAATGCAACCCCAAATTGTGAGCAAATCAGTTTGCCATGAATGTGTGATGTGATAAGGCACTGATTTTTGACTGAAAATAAAGCTAAAATGCTGTTTTCCTCTTCAGGCCCGAAGCATAGAATGGTAGTAAAGCTAATCTAATCTAATCTTAGTTGGTCTGGCTCCTTTACCACTTTGCCAAGCCTGATGAGCTTGATGTTTCCCTTGAATTTACTGGCACTTATTTTACACTTAGATGATTCAGCTCAAGAAGCTAAGATGGGAGGGGGACGACAAATCTATAATGAGGTGATGCTTTCGTTCTTAATTTATTTGGGATCAGTTTCACTTGCTTGGTTGTAGTAAGCATTGGCTATGTTTGCATTTGCAAGCATGAGTGAATTCAAAGGGCACATAAATGCCTGCATGAGGTTTGACTTTGGATTACCTGCAGTCTTTTCGTACAGATCAAACACAATTTAGTAGTTTTGAGCATGTTAGATGCTGTCCCTGAGCACACTTTCTGACTTGTTTAGGCTGACTGGAATCCAATTTGTGCACTCTAAAATAGTTTAGGGGTGTGAAGTGCAATAAATGGCAGTTTATTTAAAGAGGTTTATTTCAAAAGCTAATATAGATGCCCTTGTGCTTCTGCTTCCCCTGAAGAGTATGATATTGTACTCCTCTCCGAGTCATAATATGCTTGATCTTAATGCTGTCAACAAAAATAATTACAATGTTCTTATATTTTGGTATGAGTCAGTTTTAAAGGATCTGCTCTGAAAATCAGTCCCTGAATTGCATTAGTAAATTCTCTGGCCCAGTAATTCATTTTTTAAGGAAAATTTTGTATTCTTTCTCTCATAGCTAGTTAACTGTTGCATAATTCTGATGTTGGTTCTTCATAAGTAATTGTTTCCTATTCATATTAATTACTTGAGTTCAGAAATATACCAGTGGTAACATTTCCTTCATCTAGAACATAGTCTTTTATCGAAGAATTGTATACCTTTGGTGTAGCTAAAACAACCTAGGATAACATTTATATGGCTTAATAATTTTCCATTTACCTCTATATCTTTAACTTTTATCTTTTCAAAATTCGCTTGAGACTATAATTCCACTTTGCTTTAATTCAAAAAATTTCTGTGGTGGAGAGGGGAACAAAGAGCTTCAGTAGGAAGAGCTTGATTGCATCTACATTAACAGTTTAGTTTAGATGAAGAGTGTGGTTTTGAAGTGAAACCCCTGTAGTCTTTGCTGCTTGTCATCTTAGTCATTGCTGCTTGCAGCGACAAGGGAAACTCCCTAGTCATTGATGCTTGCAATCTTTTTACTTACCTCACAGTTTGTGCTTGGATTTGTGATATTCTGCTTACATGGGTAGCAGATGAACAGGATTCCTCTTAGGTGAAATGAAATTGAAAGAAATCTTTAAGATCACTTAATATATTCCAAATGCTAGTGAGTGTTCAAGTAACAGGAGCAAACTGGGAGTATCCTCAAAAATGGTTATAAGATAGGTGTCTGGCCCTCAACAACCTCTGCAAATAGGCTGTTATGTGTTGCACTAAATAATGGAGGTACAGTTTATAAGCACTATCTAAGCAGTACTTCCACTTTGTACAGTTTATTACAGTGTTGTGCTACATGCAGACAACAGATTAACAGGCTATTAATACCTGTATAATTTTTTAACATAAGTACTGTATTATTCTTCATATCATACCATTCTCATTTGTGTTAGTGAAGTAATAGTGAGTTAGTTTGAAAGCCCTAACTGATTCTTGGTTAAAAAATTGGAAAAGTATAGATTGATTGCAATAAAATGCTTGTGTTATTTTACAGTTCTGTGCAGATCAAAAACAATGCTAGCAATAGAAACCAGAAGGAGACAGCAGTGGCATGCAATAATCTATATATATCCAACTAATTAGCCAATTAGTTGTATATGGAAGTAGGATTTCTATGCCTAACTAATCTTTTCCTGCTCTGTCATTAAAGTTGTGAAACATCTCAGCTAGGGGGAAAGCATTCCCCTATTTATTAGTGAAGTATAAAGTATCAAAATTGTTGGCATTTAGTTGATGCCTATAAAAATTAAGTCATTTGTAGTTTTAATATTCTAAACTTATTAATATATTTCCACATATGCATAGGTGGTTTGATCATTGTTTTTAGAATTTCAGAACTGGAAACTTTGCTGGTATATGCGAAAATAATCTGAAGTAAAGCCTGTATAATGAATAGGCATCTAGATAGACCCTTATATCATTCTGTGAGAACTGAAGAAGGTAGTATTGAAGTTCAGATCAGTCAATATAATTTATGCAGCAAAACAGCCTTTTTTGTAACAGATTCTTGACAAAGTAACTTTTGTTTCCTTCAGAAATTTGAGAGAAGCGAGAGATAATGCTGTTGCTGAAAAAGAAAGAGCAGTTATTGCTGAAAAGGATGCTTTAAGAAAACATGATCAACTCTTAGAACAGTAAGTACATTTAAAAAATATAAAGGTGTAACAGTATTTCTATCTCAGGAGCTTTATGAGGAATGACTGTTTTGACTTTCTGCTTATAAAAAAGAAATGGAATTGCACGCATTTTGTTTAAATGAAGTTACAATTTAATTTTAGTAGTATAATTTTTTTTTCTTTTACCAGTACAGTAATAATATGGAAGTTTGATTCTTCTTCTACATTCTTGTAAAGACAAGCAAACAGAATTACACATCTCGTAGCAAGAATGTGGATTTCGTACTGTACAGTAGCAGCGGTCAAACTCTGAACCTGCTGGGCTTTTTCTTTAGTTGAAAATAGAAAATTATCTTGCATGAGGACTTCAATGAATAGTTTTTGTAAAGTGTGGATAGAGAGCAGTAGTCATGAACATTTATATTTGCTGCATGCTTCTTTTCTTACTGCTGCCCCTTCTCAGCCTTTCATATTCCAAGTATCAAAGATACTGTCTATACAAGCATACAATTCTACTCATATGGAGAAGGAAACTGATTTTTCTGCGTGTTTACGAGCAGTCTTGCTATCCTGCTCTGCAGCATCTTTTTGTAAATTTAGAATGTTAGTTATGGTAAATTATGAGGTAATTTAAAGCTTTTGACAGTAATAAGGCTGTTCAAGGTAAGCTTGTTGTGTATCATTAGTTTTGGACTGGATTCGTTGTTTAATCCTTTTTTCTAAGATGGAAAGATCAGTTCATTAACTGTTCTACCTCAAAGAAACTACTAAATGTTAACTTTTTCTTACTTGGAATTGTTTTTAATTCCAAGCAGTAATCCATTAAAATGTTGCTAACTTGGGCATATGCATAAATTAATTAAAGCTTTTCATTTTTATATATAACTCCTAAATTGCGGTGGTGATACTACTGAAGAAAGAGCATTGCCTAAGGACTGAAAAAAAGTCATTATTTTTTGTGGTGTGAAGCAATCAGGGTAGTTCTAGAGTGAATGAGATGAGTCAGAGGACTTGATATCTACTCAGTTTCAGGGGTTTGACTTCAGTTTAATCCAGTTTGGGCTGGATGGTCCCAGGAGTGCCAAATGCCTTTTAGGGGGTAGAGTAAATTGTAGGTGTTCTTGAATTCTCAAAAAGGAATTCAGTTAGCAAACTCTGAGATGATGGCTCCCCAATGCAAATGAAAATGTGGAAATTGAAACTGGTTAACTGAGGACAACCGGAAGACTTAGCTCAAAACTGATCTCCTCAGTCAAAATAAAATGCTTATGTGAGCCAACCACATTTCTTTCTGATGAGACTGCCACCTTTTATTGTGATAAGACTGTGACATGTGGGGAGTTCATATCTAACTGGAAGCTCTGCTGGAAAATAGGTCTGGTGTATGATAATTTGAGGATGAAACTTGATTGTTTTTAATGAAAATATCAACTTTATAATTATTACCATATTTATTTTTAAACTTTAGAACCATGGAGAAAATACTTCTCTGTTCTGCTGTATTCCCAGTCATACAACGTGTCTTTTTTTTTTTTTTCATATTGCTGTTTTTGTTTTTTTGAGAAGTTCCCCCACAATCAGAAACATAAGAAGATTTTCAAATGGAAAAAAAAGGGTGGAAAAAAAGAATGATGGTAGTATGCCATTTGTTGTCATCTTGTTTGGTACACGTATGCTTCTATTCTCCAGTAGCTTTTTCTACTAATAATCTCTCCAATTAAGTAAACTCTCCCTTCCTTGATTTAAATAAATGAACAAGATGATTTATACTTTTTTTTTTTTGTACTTCAAAGAAGTAGATCATTTGTCAGAAAATTATGCTTCTTAGAGAAAAAGCTTCTGCTTGGGAAAATGTAAACCTCCATACTTCTCTTCTTTAAAATGTAGGTGTCTCTCTTTAAAAGTCTTCTAACCACAGTGCAGGTTTTAAGACCATGATTTTTTCCACATTCCAGTTCATCTACCTAAATGACCTACAAAGTAATACACTGGCATGATGAGATGGAATAAATGCCTTAACTTTTTAGGACCCCAAATTCTGAATTTACTGTGGATTGACATGTGACAGTTCTGTAACAAAGAAATTTTCTAATATCACCAGAAACTCCTGTGATCAAAAAGGAATACCTGTGTTGTTCAGTTTTGTATTTACATGATTCTAACAGCTCATTCTATTTTAGTGAAAACAAGGTGACTCATCGTAGTTACCACTGGTATCATAATCTGTATAAACAAACATGTTTTAAAGCTTCAGAAGTATGTGGAATGTTGATTGGCCTGAATGGTGGTTAAATAAAGCCCCTGGCAAATCTTGTGATCAGAAGTGTAACTAATACCCAATTTTCTAGTCAAGCACAGTTATTTTCATTTTTCTTACTGATATTTGTGATAGCTTTTTATAAACAGCTGTTTACATATGCCCAGAAAATACCTAAGTGATAATATCTATTAAAGAGTTGTTATATTGAGAGAGAATCTGCTGTTTCAGGCTCAGAGTAGGCCACTATAATGTCAGAATGTAAGTTTTGTTACAGCTCTACATTCCATGTGAGAATCCATGTTTTGTTTATCTGTGACAATGAGAAAAACTTAACTGACTTGGTATTTTGGATTAAACTGAGGTCAATGTCACACATGTTCTGAAAAATGATGACAAAGTAGAAATATGTTCACCTTGTTTTAAATTTCTGGTAAAAGACTTTTTTGTACTTTTCAAGCTATATTGTCTCAGTTGAAAGTGTCCAGGGGTTGAGTGAAAAGAGCAATTCTGTAAAAGCTCCATCGTCTGCACATGGTAAAGTGTAGATACTAAATACATTCCAACTTTTCTTTCTCTTGAATATCCCTGGAGTGTTATTTTCAAACTATTGACTGTCAATCTGTTATTCGCTTCTTGCAAAACAGCACCAAAAAGTAGAAAAATGCATCCTGGTTTCCTATCTTTTTGGTTTATCCTACTGGTTACGTTTTCTAGTTTCTTATAATGTGCAACTTCACATTGTGCTTCTGTTGTTTGAAGTGGACTCTAAGGTCTAATATGGGATGAGCTCATACAAGAGCACTTCACCTCAGGGGATGCCCACAAGAGCCATCAGGAGTCTTTGATTGTTCACTTCCTCCAAAACTTAAGGAGTATAATTTCTTTTTCCAAGACCATATAGCTCAGCTCTATTAGTGGAAACTGGGTGAAAAATTCAACAAGTACTGAGAACACAAAGGATATCCATAGATTGTGTAATTTTACAAAATCTTCTTAGTAACAAAAAAAAAAAATAATCTGTATTCTGTTACAGTTGATTCTTGCCCACGTAATATACTCAAGGTGATTTTTCTTTTCCTGTCTTCGTAATAGCATCATAGACCGTAGAATAGTTAGGGCTGGAAAGGACCTTAAGATCATCTAGTTCCGACACCCTGCCATGGGCAGGGACATTTCATGCTAAACAATGTCAACCAACACTATGTCCAACCTGGCCTTGGACACCACCAGGTATGGAGCATTCACAACTTCCCTGGGCAACCCATTCCAGTGCCTCAACGTCCTTACAGTAAAGAGCTTCTTCTTTAGATCCAGTCCAAACTTCCCTTGTTTAAGTTTGAACCCCTTACCCCTTGTCCTATCACTGCAGTCCCTAATGAAGAGTCTCTCCCCAACATCCTTATAGGCCCCCTTCAGATACTGGAACACTTCTCCGAGGTCTCCACGCAGCCTTCTCTTCTCCAGGCAGAGCAGCCCCCAACTTTCTCAGCATGTCTTCATACAGGAGGTGCTCCAGTCCCCTGATCATCCTTGTGGCCTTACTCTGGACTTGTTCCAACAGTTCCATGTCCTTCTTATGTTGAGCACACCAGAACTGCACACAGTATTCCAAGTGAGGTCTCACAAGAGCAGAGTAGAGGGGCAGGATCACCTCCTTCGACCTACTGGTCATGCTCCTTTTGATGCAGCCCAGGATGCGGTTGGCTTTCTGGGTTGTGAGCGCACACTGAAGCCGATTCATGTTCATTTTCTCATTGACCAACACCCCCAAGACCTTCTCCGCAGGGCTGCTCTGAATCTGTTCGCCGCCCAGCCTGTAGCTTTGCCTGGGATTTCTCCAGTCCAGGTGTAGAACCTTGCACTTGGCATGGTTAAACTTCATAAGGTTGGCATCAGCCCACCTCACAAGCGTGTCAAGGTCCCTCTG
>WYDI02003063.1:0-47527 GCA_009867235.2 Psittacus erithacus | reverse complement strand
AAAGAAAGAAAGAAAGAAAGAAAGAAAGAAAGAAAGAAAGAAAGAAAGAAAGAAAGAAAGAAAAAGAAAGAAAGAAAAGACAGGAAAGTAGGAAGGGAAGGAAGGAGGGAAAGAAGGAAAGAAGGAAGGAAGGAAGGAAAGAAGGAAAGAAAGAGGGAAGGAAGAAAGGAAGTCTGTATGCCTGTGCTCAGCAGCATGTGTGAGCAGTGGTAAAGCACGAGAGTGGAGAGGCTGGGGTGGACTCTACTCCAGTTGTCCCTTCAGGCTGCTGGGCAATACATCCCTATTAAGCTCTCCTCCTCCTGGTATTTATCCTATTATAGGTTCAGAATGAGAGAGTTGTGGTCACCTTTTATACTTCCTGTACCGTACTTCCCACAGCAGTGTCTGAACCTAGAATCATAGAATAGTTTGGATTGGAAGCGACCTTTGAAGTCCAACACCCCTGAAAAGACCAGGGAAGTCTTCATCTAGATCAGGTTGCCCAGAACCGCACCGCATCTAGCCTCAGCTTGAATGTCTCCAGGGATGGTGCATTCACCACCTCTCTGGGCAACCTGTGCTAGTGTTTTACTACCTCATTGTAAAGAATTTCTTCCTCATCTCCAGACTGATTTTTCCCTCTTTTAATTTGAAACCATCACCTCTTGTCCTGCCACAACAGGCCCTGCTAAAAAGTCTTTCTCCATCTTTCTTATTTGCCCCTTTTAATACTGAAAGGGCACAATAAGGTCTTCCTGGAGCCTTCTCTCCTCCAGGCTGAGCAACCCCAGCCCTCTCAGCCATTCCTTATAGGAGAGGTGCTCCATCCATCTGATAACTTTTATGGCCCTTCTCTGGATTCCCTCTAACAGGTCCATGTCTTCCCTGTACTGAGGACTCCACAGCTGGATGCAGTACTCCAGGTGGGGCCTTACCAGAGCAGAGGGGCAAAATCTCCTCCCTTGACCTGCATTCTTTGGATGCAGGCCAAGTTATGAATGGCCTTCTGGGCTGCAAACGCACATTGCTGACCCATGTCCAGTCTTTCCTCCACCAGTACCCCCAAGTCCTTCTCATCATGGTGCTTTCAATTCCTTCATCCCCCAGGCTGTATTGATAGTGGGGGTTGCGGCGACCCCTGTGCTGGATCCTGCACTTGGCCCCATTGAACCTCATGAGGTTCGTGTGGGCCCACCTGCTGAAAGGTTGCTATGCAATACTAATACTAATAGAATCCTGGAATGGTTTGGGTTGAAACAGACCTTAAGGCTCATCCAGTTCCAGCCCCCTGCCACAAGCAGGGACACCTTCCGCTAGACGAGGTTGCTCCAAGATCTGTCCAACCTGGCCTTGAACACTGTCAGGGATGGAGCATTCACCACTTCTCTGAGCACCCTGTGCCAGCTTCTCACCACCCTCACAGGGAAGAATTTCTTACTTATATCTACTCTAAGTCTCCTCTCTGTCAGTTTAAAGCCATTCCCCCTTGTCCTATCACTACGTGCCCTTGTAAAAAGTCCCTTTCCAGCTTTCTTGTAATACTGATGATACTACCACTACTATTACTACTACTACTACTACTAAGAATAATAATAATTTTGAGCTAGGCTTTGTCAGTATGGCAGCTAATATATGGTTAAAAGACCATAATGTTACCATAAGCCAGTGGCAAATGTATGATACAAGTCCTTGCCTGGGCCATTTTGACTTGCTGCAGGTTTAATGAGCTGAGTTCTGGATTTTGAGCTCCCATTCTGTAATAGTCTGTGTGAAAATATCCCAAATTTCTATTTCTTTCTGCCCACTTACCATGCAGGTTATTTTTGTAAGGTAGTTGAATATGCTAGTGGATGTTTTCTACTGAGAAGGGCAGTTTGAGATGCATTGCCTTTACTGTAATTTTGTAGTTGGACTAATTTTCTCAATAAACCTGAGGAACTAAAGTCAAAAGTCATCACCAAAATCTAAGTATTGCACTAATATCTTACTTGTATCAACTGTCAATATGAAAAGTCAAAATTATGATCAGTTCAAATGCAGAAGAGGTCACACTCACTAGAAAAAAATCTGAAAATCACTGCATAGAAGAGATGTTATTATTTTCTACCACTAACAGCTAGTGCAGTTTGCAGGAGTTTGTGGTTATGGGAACTTGCAGGCCTGTGCAGTTTGCAAGTCAGCTGAACATTACAGGGCTTCTAATTGATATGAAGAATGCCACCAGAAATGTTCTTTGCCTTATGTTTTACATATGAACAGTGTAGATCAGGACACCACTTCAGGATAGGAAGATATGAAAGTAAGTACCAGAAAGAGACTGTAACAATAGCACTCATTCTGTAATGCCATGGATTAATCCACCAAGTATCTGATATAAATACATTACTATATTAAATGCAAATAGAGTCTGGCTAGATTTTTCACCTGCATAGTAAAAGAAGGAGAGCCAAGACCAGGCTCTGGACCTTGAATCCAGCCTCCCAGGTAAGCCTGAGTTAAAGCACTGGCATCCCCGTTACCAGTAAATAGTGACATCACAGTTGCCAGTAAATAGTGCTTTTCTTATGTTTATACAATAAAGTACACTGAAGAGGCTCGGACAGTGTAATCATGAGTTAAACCAGGCGTGTTGTTTTTTGGATGGGGAACCATTGACTTTTACAGTTCTAGCAAGGATGCCTCTTAGATGCAGAGATGAGAGTTACAGCTTTTTTTTTTCTTGCTCCAGTGTTTCCACTGTTGCCTACTGTGTGACTGGTGCTCAGCTGGGTGTAATCTCCCCAAGCTTCAATTATCCCTTGTACAATAGGGATGAGACCAATCCTTGCCTGCTGTCACCTCTATGTCTCTATCTGTACTGGCCCTCACTGTAGGATCCCAAGCCTGGCTGAGCTTCTAAGCAATTTGGCAACACAAAAAAAAGAAGCTGTCATTTACTAAAGATGACAGGGGCACAGCCACCTTGCAGACATTTTAAATCCTCTTAATATTTGAATTTATTTGTCTTTAATCCCCCGTGCCATAGAGTTCATGAAATGGATGTGGAATGTAAAAAACAGGGAGTTTCAGTCCTTTCAAATGAATGGAAGAAATCCAGAAAACCAGGTTTGCTGCTTGAATTCCAAAGTGCTTCCCTATTGTACAGTTTCAGAGCACATACATTCTCCCTTAAATCAAGACTACTGTTTGCTTGCTGATCGGTGTCCAATAACAGGTCAATATGGAGAAATCTAGGGACATCTTTTGCTGCTCATATACCTTCTAGCCATCCTTAGCATTTGAGAAATGGCAGAAAGCAAGCTGATGGTTGAGTCAGTGGGATAAAATAGAATTCTGTGGTCTGGTCCTTTCCTTGTCAAATGGCTGTTGCTGTCAGTGCTGGGAGTTGTCTGTTTGTTTCAGCTGATCCTAGAAGCTTTGAGGTCCTTTTTGAGTCACTTCCTTTCAGGCTTCTCTGCTGAAAAGCAACACTTCTGTTTAGTTTTAGTTTCTCAACTCTTAACAGTCATAGAATGCCTTGGGCTGGAAGGGACCTTAAAAATCATGCTCCAGTCCTGTCAAAAGGAGGTGTTACCCTTTTTTGATGTAAAATACAGAATATGAAACAAAACTGACCTGGTATCTTGAGTGAATGGATAACTGCACAGTATCTGAAAGTGCGAAGATTCCCAAGCCCCAAGGAATTATTGCTGTTATGCTATTTCTTATATAGGGCTGCATCCTGCCTTCCTCATTAATTGAATACAACTGCTAAAACATCCTTTACAATAAGCACTTCTTCATATCAGACATATTTCCTGGATCTATAAAACAGCTTTTAGAAAGGGAGAACTGTATTTAAGACATTAATACAGTTCCACAAAATGATGCTTGCTGACATATGGATCACTTTTTGAATAATTCACTTTGAAATTAACACTATAATACCATTTACCTTTTAAGTCCTATTTACTGGAGCTGCAAAGAATTGTTCTCTGGAGATGAGGATAACAGCAAACACCAGACTTTCAGACCTTCTTTGGTTTAATAAAAATTTTCAGATGATTTCATGCGAAGAAAACCAGTAAGCAATGAACACAGTAAAAATTAAAGGGGACAAATGCCAACCTCTCCTTCTCCTCCAGGTTGCTGGTTTCAGCAGTAGAGGAGGCTTGTGGAGGTCCTGCCCTTAGGCACATGATCCCATGCCAGAGTTTGCTCCCCCCCCTCAGCTGCAGTGACATGACTGCATGGGGGACTGAGCTGTAAACCGGCTACTGGAGTGATCTGGGTTAAATTTAATCCTTAGGAAAACAGGGATTATTTCAAATGCAGATAAATTGCTCACTGTGATTTGCAGGGCCATCCCACAGACAGCCAGCAAAGCCCCACTGCAGCTTGGAGGTGACCACTAGGCCCCCTGGACCCGGTGTGGCTTGGCAGGCATCCTCCACTCCCACCATGGATGCCACAGTGTGCCCTGGACCTCGTTCAACAAATCCAGAAACCAGACTCAATTTGAAACTTCAGGTTTATCTTTCTTTTCCCTCTTTCCTCTCCATCTTTCTGCTATGGCAAGAGTTGGTGACATAGTTTAGGCAGAAGGAAAGAGGTGATGGAACTTCTGGTCATTAAAATTGCTTGTAATTTCTCAGTCAAATGTTCACAGCAATGTGTGCTCATAACAGCATAGCTGCAACTTTATTTTCATATGGTTCATTAATTACTTGCTCTTTAGTTCGTTTTAGCTGTAATTAATGAGGGAAAAAAGGGATCTTGGTGAAGTGCTTTTCTAATCATTTCAAAATGACCTTTCATAGTAGTTTTTTCTGACAACAGTTACTATGGATGTTGATTTTTGGAGGTAGAGTGCTAAATTTTTTATTCACTCAACATCTGTTTAGTACTACTAGAAAAAATGTTTTCAGCACAGTCATTTGATGCTGTTCTTTGTCTGAGATGACTGCCAATGAGGATAGCCCAAGCTGCAGCTGATTTTTTTGCTGAGGTAATAGTACAGAGCAGACATGTATACCCATTTCCCATCACAGTTCGTGCTGACATTTTTTTATTTCCCATTATTTTATTTCCCATTTTGAATCTTTGGTATTGCCAACCTGAAACATTCAAAAACTTGAGTCAGCTTATGAAAATATTGAGATATCCATGTTATTTACCTGTGGGGGTTATTTTCTTTAGTAAGCCCTAAAATATAAAAGCATAGGTGTAAAAGCATGTTGGCTGAGCTGTTTGCCTAGTCAGAAGATTGCAGGAACTGGGACCTTACTATTCCCTGCCACTGTTATCTGAGGTTGCTGACAATCTGGTAAAACTGGCACCACTGCTGCGCTCAGCCCGGAATTACCTGTACAGAATGTCTTCTGTTTTCATTTAGCCGAAAACGTAAAGCCACTTATTTGCACTCCCTTCCAGGTATATCTGTCACAGCGTACCTTGGCAAGAGTAAGAAACTGTCTGGTTCAGACCACTAATGGGCTTTTCTTTTAGAAACTCTGTCTTCAGTGGGAATCACAAATTCTGCATCCCTGTATGAGTGGAGGAATGGATAATAACATCTAGATTTGTCTGAATTCTATGTATCCCAGAGGGATCAAGTTTGATTCCTTCCCTTATTTACAATGATACAAGGAAAGCATTTCAATTCTCCAAATGCTCCCTCATGTGGCTTCTTAGTACTAATACTGAAACATTTATGTGTTCTCGGAGATTATAACTCTATGCCAGGAAATAGGCTGAGACGATGTAAGAGGTATTTCGTGTGACCTTTGACACAAGAAAATGATGGTTCCGGATCCTACATGTAAAATGTTTTGCTTTTATGTTCTTAAATTAGCTGGAACACAGTTACATGTGCTTGTGCCCCTGTGTTGGGGGAAGGGAGAAACCTGCGCTTTGATTGGATTTGCCCACTAGATTAGCTCATCAGATGTCATGACAATAGGTAAGGGATAAAAACCTGAAAATACCAGAACTGCTTTGGTGTAAAGCCTGAAGTGGAAGTCGTGTACTCAGCATCCAAGGTGAAGTGTGTTTGCTTAATGCACAGCCTCACTTCCACAGCATTTGCAAGGAGATAAATATAGAAGGTGAAGAGAGAATAGGAGACAGAGGGAGGCAAATGTGCTGTTGCTTTGAAACTGCAGTGGAGAAGAGGATGTCCTTCTCCTTCAGCACAGTTTAGGAGATGCTCCTTTGAGCTCTAACACTTCCCGTTTGGTTACAATGTGGGAAGCCACTACTGAACCTCAGTAAGCAGGTAACAAAGCAATCTGTGTAAGAAATATGCTGTTCCCTTCATCTTAATAGCCTAGTCATCTAATGACCTGGGCAGCATTGCTCCTTTAATGCTCAGCTTGTGTCAGCACTATTCTTGGCTCTCTCATTTCTGGTGCTACTGCTGGCGCTTAATATTGAGTAGGCAGTCCAACTCCGAACGGCTTAACTTTGGGAGGTGGGAATGGACAGACACCACATGGGTGAAGGTTTTTCCTCTTCACTGTTATTGCCATGCTGAACTGCAGCATTAATGAAGGAGTGATTAAGGCCTGGCAGTCTCCTTTTATACGAAAAACTCTGAAATAAGAAGCAAATTTTTTCCCTTTATACTTGAACACTGGAGGGACATAGCAATGTATCTTGTAGATATACTTAAAGAATAGGTTGCCCAAGAATCATAAAATCATAAAATACCTAGGGTTGGGAGGGACCTTAAGATCATCATGTTACAACCACCCTGCCATGGGCATGGATGCCTCACATTAGACCATGTTGCTCAAGGCTCTGTCCAAACTGGCCTTGAACACCACCAGAGATGGAACATTCACCACCTCTTTGGGAAACCTGTTCCAGTTCCTCAGTCCCTCACAGTAAAGAACTTCTTCCTTATACCAAATCTAAACTTCCCCTGTTTAAGTTTTAACCCATTATCCCTTGTCCTGTCACTACAGTCCCTGGTGAAGAGTCCCTCCCCAGCATCCTTATAGGTCCCCTTCAGATGCGGGAAGGCTGCTATGAGGTCTCCAAGCAGCCTTCTCTTCTCCAGGCTGAACAGCCGCTATTTGCTCAGCCTATCTTGATACTTCGTGTCCCTCCTCTGGACTTGTTCCAACAGTTCCATGTCTTTTTTATGTTGAGGATGCCAGAACTGCACACAGCGCTGCAAGTGAGGTCTCATGAGAGCACAGTAGAGCAGCAAGATCACCTCCTTTGACCTGCTGGTCTCATTCTTTTTGAAGAGGACTTCAGGGTCAGCAAGCGCCTCTTGCCAGTCGTTTAGGCAAGGGAGCAGAAAGGTGTGGGTGAGACAGAAAGCCCAACTATGCCAAAGAGAAGACACACTTAGAGAAGACACTGTGGTGTTTCATCTTCAGAGCTCTCCCCTGATGCCGAAGCATTTGCATGGTGTGCAGAGACACATATGCAGGTGTTTTGGTGTCGGAGGTCAAGAAGACTAAAACTGTCACTCAGACAGTCCAGGAACTCTTGCTTTACATCTCTGCCTTGCACATCCTCTGGGAAAAGAGTTTTACCTTGAGGAGGTTCTTGAGCTGCTGGTTTCCTAGAAAAAAAAAATAAAAATATAAAAATCAAAAGACTGCAAAGTTAATATGTTTTATACTGGACAAAAAGTTTCAGGGAAGATATTATACACAGAGGAGACCTTATAACAGTATTCCAATTGTAAAAAGGGCCTTCAAGAAAGATGGCGAGGGACTTTTGATAAGAGCATGTAGGGGAATGGCTTTAAACTGACAGAGGGGGGATTTTGATTAGATATTGGGAAGTTCTTCCCTGTGAGGGTGGTGAGGTGCTGGCACAGGTTGCCCAGAGAAGCTGTGGCTGCTCCATGCCTGGCAGTCTTCAAGGCCAGGTTGGATAGGGCTTGGAGCAACCTGGTCTATTAGAAGGTGTCCTTGCCCATGGCTGGAGGTTTGAAACTGGATGAGCTTTAAGGTCCTTTCCAATTCAAACCAGTCTGGGATTCTATGAAAATATTTCTCTCAACAAGAAACTTTTCCTTTCAATTTTGAGCTTTTTAAAGCCTCTACAAATAAATTTTCTGACCCTGCAATACTTTCTTTTGACCTCTGATGAAAAATCTGGCAAAAATGAGAGTCATGTGTGACCATTTTGAGAACACAGCTCTGCAGTTTTCACTGACAGATGTTTTAACCAGCCTTTCTCAGGAAGATGTGGTAGGTGACCATGTGGTCCATATCCAGATGCTGTCATTGAAAATGTTGCAGAAACATACAGTATTGAAATCTCCTCAGCAAAACTCTTCACAAGATGATGCTGTGCTTGTGGGGACCTGGGCAAATGTGTCCCACATGGACTCACACTGTTTGGTATCACTTCTAGCTCTTTAGGAAAGTAAGACAATGCCTTAAAAAAATGCAACTGTTGAGGGAGAGAAAACGTTTCACATGTTGGAAGGGTGAGGAATCAGTTACTAACCAAAATCTCCATGTTATTTAATAAACAGTACATGAAAAGCTTGATTTTGACCAAAACAAGAAAATACCACAGTATCATTTGTTTCTTCAGGAAGTCTCAATGTCTTTGGTTTTATCCAGTTTTATGACCTGTTCTTCAGGTAACTTAAGTTTTGCATATGTTGAGGCAGATATCCAGCATATTCGGGGGAATCTATAAACCAAGGAAGACTGTTTTCTTTCACAGGAACACATCAGACTTCAGGATTTATGCAAATGGAGCCTTTCTTAAGGAGCAAAGTATGGAGTTGTTACATTTTTGTTTGCAGGTATGTCCTACTTGTTGTGACAAAATGTTTGTAATATGTTGAAGCTGAGAAAAAGTGTTGAGCCTGCCCCATCTTATGAGAAACTGCAGACCAAGACCTAACAGAGAATCTGTTCCTAAAATCACAAAGCAAAAGGTTTCAAGCCCTACCTTGCCTCACATGACACTTCTCACTTTTGTACAGTAAAATATAAACAAGTCAATGATTAATAACTCGGATTGACTTTTTCCAGAGGTAGATGCAACTATTGATCCTTTTTTGGTGAAAACACAACAATGTATAGGGGTCCAGGACAAAAGGCAGAAGTTTGTCTGCTGCAGACATTTCAGACACTTACCAAGTAAAATGTGAGGGAAATGGAAATTAAATACCCCATAAATCAGCAAGACTCTTCCAGTTGTGCTAATTAACAATGATGTCTAATTTGGACTTGGTGTGAAGTATAGCTGGATATGTAATGGCAGTATATACAAAGTTCTTATTCCTCCTCCTTTCTAGCCTATTCAAATATCCTACTTTCAGTAACAGTGTAGGGTTTTGTTGTTATGTCAGTTTGCAATCTAGAAATTATATTAAACATAGCATCCAATGTAGTTACCACCAAGCCACAAACATTAAGGCTCTTCCCTAGGGTATTGTTCAGTCACAGGAGAATTAGGAGAAAAACTGCATCACAGCCTTGCACTTGGATTGCATGGGCACTTTGGTGCATAGGCAGTTTAGCAAGATGAGAGGGTGTAAGAACCTATGCCAAATACATTGATATGTACATTATTCACCTCTTCAATAAGTCATTTCAATTATGACCTTATCCAGCTTTCAGAGACTGCAATAGTTGCTGCACGCAGGTACTGCTTTGCAGTGGAGCAGGTGACAGGCTCAGCCTGTTGCCATCTCTTTGGCAGTACTGAATTTTGCACTGGGAGCTCCTGGGAAACAAAATGCAAATGAAATATTTTCTTTTTTGCAAAACAGCTAAAGCAATCTACTTTACTTTTTGTTTAATTTGACTTACAAGCCAGTAAGGCATCTTCATAAGTTCACTGTGCTCCATGACCTGAATTCATACTACTTGCATGTGAAATATCCAGAAATTATATGATTCACTGTTTTGTGTTTATTTGGGTATTATTCACACAAGGTCCTTAAAGTGATGTGAAAAATGTATTTACGTGGCAGGAATATTAAAAATAGGCAATGGGGATTCTAACACTGGGAATTAAGAGGGCTCAGGGACTCCTAATAAAGATACCAAATACAATAGAAATTTTAATTACTAAAAAGGCGTATGTAATTCTCCTTTTCTATAATCTCAGATCCAGTGATGCCAGCATGTGTATACGTGGTTTAGACTACTTAGGCACCAATCCAAAATAGCAAATGCCACCAAATCTACTATTATTCACTGCCCTAATCATGTTTTGAGTGCTACTTACACAGAGAAGACAACGTGTTTAAAAAAATAACAAAACCAGAACTACTTCTAAAAAATATGTTGTCAAAAATGCCAAAGACTTTTGAAAAGCTTTCACTTGAACGTTTATTCACAGTAAACCTCATTTCACCTCTTCCACAAAGTAAAGAGGCTTTACAATAGCCATAATTTCTATTAATACCTGACGTCCTCTAGATATGGCTGAGTCTGTGTAAAAAGATTATAGTTTAAATGACAACTAAGACCCAAAGGGCAAGCATGACTTGGTCTATGATGAGTAGGGCTGTCCTCCTCTGCTAGGGTGCTCACAGTATGTAGTTTACACTGGGGTAAACCTGTACCAAGTGTACATTTCTTTGCTACACTGAATTGCAGCTGGCGACTCAGCAGCTATGCTGTGAAGAGCTGAGACATCTCTGCAGAGGGTTGCTTGAAGGACAGCAGCCACAAAAAGAATCGCAAGATAAATAGTTCCCTCTTGTCATGCAGACCCCGAAGCATTTTTTAGGGAAATATTGTTGTGTGGACAAACAAGGCCACAAATACATTACAGTGCTTTAAGTTCCAACCCAAACATGTGAAAAGGGTTTTTGCTGCTTAGGACCATTAAAATGGGTAGAAGCTATGTAGCTGGAAACCTGCTTATAGAAAAACTTTAAAAAGCAGCAACCACAGCCTGTTTCATAGTGATTTTTCTTTCTATTTTTCCTTTTTTTTTTGGCCAGCCTGGTGGATGGTCATCACCACAATCATAGTGCAATGCTGCATGATTTACTCTAATACCATCAAAACACAGCAAAAGTACTTCAAAATAAACATCTGTGAAAAAAGCCAGACTAATGAAATTACAGAGCATTCAAGTATTGTAACAGCTGTTGGGATCAACCTGAAGCCCTCAATAGTCTGGTAAAGAGCATTTATTCAAATGTCTTTGTAAAGCATTGTGAGTGTGAAGCTCATAGCAGTAAAACAGTTGATGTTTCAATTCAGTTTAGCTCATTATTAACGGTTAGCATTGAGTACGTGTGCAGAGGTCTCCCTCAAAAGAATTCTGTTACTGTGCTCAAGCTGCACTGCAAGAGGAAGCTCCCTGTGGGATGGAACATCCAGCTCTCCATCCTGATAAACACTGCAGGCCTGAGCTAGAAACATGAACTGGCCCCTTTCACCCACAGAAGTGCTGTGGTCTCTTTCCTCCATGAGAGTGGCCAGCTGGTAATTTTGCTCCAGCCAGCTAGTTGAAATGAAGCACAGAGATTCTTCTTACTAAGCAAGTAAAGAACACAGGGCTTGTGAAACAGAAGGGGAGCCTTGGCCGGAGTGCTAGCTGGTGTAAGTTGCACCACACTCTGGGATCAGCAGAATGCCCTCTGGCAAGCTCTTCAAACTTTTGCATTTATTTTTTGGTGGAAGAATTTCAAACAGAGCTAGAACCATAACCTTGGGATCCCAGCTCCTTGTTCCTTGCTGTAATCATTACACAAGTTCTTCTAAAAGTGAAGTGCTGTGGTGGGATCAGTCCTGTAGATGGTGTACACACAGAATGATGAAGTGTTTGATCTGAGGTGTATCAGGCTGAATATTTCCTGCTCTGTTGGATTTAATTTCAAAATAAACAAAAACCTGTGAATGTGTTTTGAGTTTCCCCTGGTGTGTGATGCTCCATGACTCCAGAACCCCTGGCTGAGCTGCAGGGCCGTCAGAGGGTCCTGCCTCTCCCTGATCTCCTGCAGAAGTGGAACAATCAGAAACTGATGGGGTTGCAGTTTATGTTAGTTGTGGCCCTTATTTTCTCCTTATGTGCATTTTATGGGTCTGTGTAAGAAAAAGCTAACTCTGAGGTTAAAGGCCATTGTGTAAACCAGAGACACATGTTTTTATCAGGGACGCTATAGTACATGCAAATAACAATAAAATCAGTGGCACAGACATCAGTCTGAGGCTTTGAGTCCAGATTTTGCTCTATTACTGTGATGTAAATCTGGAATAATTTGGAGCTACTTGGTACCTTTGAACATTCCACCTTATACTGAACTTCAGGACAAGAATGTTAAACATACGAGAAATTTGATCCCCAGAACAGGTGAAAAAAAAAAGCTGCTGAAATGGCTGTTTAAAGGTAAAGCTTAAAGATGAGAGAAGAAAACCTGTATTCTTTATCTGACTTGTACAGAAATGCTGAGTGTGAAAAAAATGCTTATATTTAATACTGGAGTAACTCTACTGATTGGATGGAGGGGAGGAAGGGGTGGAGAATGGATAAAAGGAGAGAAAGAGGTATATGTTAAGGTGAACTATTGCAGCAGACTGAGTTGGGCTCTTCAAAAGGAACATGTTACGGGAGACAAAAAGAGCTGTTATGTGGATGATGCAGAGAGAAAAGATGCTGAAATCCCACCACTGGCTACAAAAACAGGGGGTGAGTGAGGTCTGTTTAAGAGAGGATTTGAATCAAGAAGGAAACTAATATGCTCTTAAAAAAACCCAAAGTGACGGAAGACTGGAAGAAAGCAGGGTGTTTGTTAAGAACATTTCCTTTTGGCAAGGGTGAGCTTGTGCTGCAAAAATCAGTCCTGAGTGTGGATCCTCTGATTATTACTGCCTGGAACTGCAGCTGAAAGTGTAACACGGAGATGAAAGAGTGTGTATTTTATGTTCAGTCTTCCGAGCTGCCTGCAATACATATTTGTAGGAGTTAATTGAAAAATAACCAATCTGGAAGAGATTTTTTTCTTTTAGACTCCTCTGAAGTTCATTCCTGAAACCTGTTAGTCACCAGGAGAGAAAGAACGCAGGAGGGAGAGAGTGGCTTAGACAAGTCTGAGGAAGGAGAAATTATGACTAAAAGAAAAAAAGGAGGAGAATATTTTCAAGATGGAAAAGTTAGCAGCTTTCAGTAAGACATTTTTGTTCTTTTAAAAGATTCTATTTGATTTCCAGTAAAAAAAAAAAAGTCAATGTGTGCATGTGTGGTTGTGTATAGTGATGATAACAACATGCTCTTAAAAATCCTGAATTATTTGCGGTTTCCACTTCTCCAGATGTGAATCTGGATCCCTACAGGTCCTGGTCCCTGTCTTTAATCAGTGGCTCACTTACCAAACGGAAGACAGATATATATATAACTTCACAAGAGTTATAGTATATGCATTTCACATTAGCTTAATAGGTAGGTGTGCTTTGCTTGGGTTTGCCTTTTAAGAGCCATACCTAACACAGCTTGTAGACATATCAGCAAGCAGCTCCCACTAGCATTTGTTCCCAGACATTGCTATTATTTTTCATCATCATTCTATAAAGTCATTTATAAGGAATGGTCTCATATACAGCAATATTTTGGAAAGCACCTTTCCAAGGCTTCCCACAATGTGAGCTCAGCATGCTCCACTTTATACCACACATCATATATCTGCACTGTCTGGGGAAGGAGATTAAAGTGGTCTTTCATGTGCCTGTCAGTCTCTTCTGTCTGGAGATGTTTGTTTTTAAGCAGGATAAATAGAAACACATTAAAACTTGAACATGGGTGTGTATATGAATGGCTGGATGGTTCACTGGGAAACTTTACCTGGAAAAATTTCCAGTGAGAAAATCGCTAATGTTTGGTATAGAACATAATTTGGAATGATATCATTTACATATATGAATATATAAATATCTATTTAAATATATCTGTCCCATTATGCAAAATACAAGCCACACAAGAAAAAAACAGTACCAAAATAAAAGAAGGGATTTCTTTCTGGTTTTAAATACACTGTAATAATGGGCCTTCTCTTTTCCATACTGACACAAGGTTAAAGAGGCAAACAAGCTGGTGACATAAATGAAAAAACAAATACGTAATTACTGCATCTGGAAGTATATGTTGGGGGATTTTGATTGGTTGTTTTTAGATCTGTGTTTTTATGTTTTCCATTCCAGACCACAACAGATCAGCCACTATGTTTCGTATCACAGAAAGTGTGACAGGGCCAAATTCTGTCCCCAAATGGGTGATTTAAGGTACAGTAAACTCTGTTACACACCTGTTAGATCATCAAAAACCTAGAGTAATCCACCAGTAGAGTGATCTTAGTTCAAACCCTTTCATGCATAGAGGTAATATTGCAGTAATCAACTCTTTAAGTTAAACTTCAAATTCTGTTATATATTACCCTTTAAAAAGTAATTATTTCAATATGAAGAGCTTATTTATTGTGCTAAATGAGAGTTAGCTAGGATGCTGGCTCCTTTGACAGCATCCAGATTCACTCTACACGTATTGCAGGGTTCAAGCACAGACATGTGAAAGGTATAGCATAGCCTCATTTTCCTCTTTTAACAGCAGGAAATGATGTATTTTTATTAGTGGCATTTATTCGGAAGAACTATTTATTTTGTTCATATCACATTTTATAGGTATCTTGTTTGGTAGGCACATTTGGCATCTCTTAAATAGAGTTTTATCAATAATAAAAAAAAATTTGGATTTTTAAACAGTTCCTTCCATCAAAGTTGGTAGATCTTTGCTGTGTATTTCACTATCAGTACGTCAAAATCAAAACACTGCCTTCAGAGAAACAAAGCTTCTAATCAGGATTAGGACTTTGATTTTTCTTAGTAGTTCATATTTCATTTCTCCAGCAGTGAGTTTCTATAAGTCATGTCATCTGAAGCTTTTGGTCTCACTCGTATACATGCCAAAACCACAGGCAGAGGGATGCATCCCTCCCCAAACAGTGGCAGTGGCCAGTGATGACCAGAAAAGCAACAAACCAAAAGTCTGCCCCTTTTCTTTCATATAAAATCAGATAAGGACCCTGAAAGCTGATGAGACTGGGGTTGTTGCTTGACCACAAATGCCAGATCAGGCCATAAAAGTATTACTGAGCAAAAGCTTTTAAATAAAAGTAGATTACATGTACTTTACCTCTGCAAGACTTGTGTGTGTTAGTAGCAGCCATAGCATAACTGCTATCATCCATCAGCACCACGATTAATTAGAAAATCCTTGGAAGAAGCAGCAGACGAAGAGCAAAAATACTGTATCAGGAATGTTTCCCTAGTGAAGAAATGTGCTGCTGAACACCACAATCTGTTTCAGTTTTGATAGAAAGATGTTTCTTGAGAGTTTGCATCTGTAGAATGAAAAAAAGTGTTTTACAGCTATTTTTATAATGGGGGGTTTTATGCATTTCTTTTGCAGTTTAATAATACATTTGTAGGCCTCCATATATTCCAACTCCCGTGCAAAGATTTCCAGTGACATGCGGGGTGGAGGTGTGTGGGAGGGGGAAATTCCTGTTTTGTGTTTTGGTTTCCCTTGGCTCTAAAAAGAGAAGGGAGGCCTGAAGACTTTTCAGGAAGGATTTTTTTAAGGGTGTATTCAACATTTGGCACTCAGGTTGTCTAGCCGTTTATTTTTTTTGTTCCCGGAAGACTTCTATGGATCACAGGGGAGCTCTTAAGCTTATGACATCAAAGGTGCCATGGAAACAAAACCTGATTAGGAGTGATTTTGGTTAGTCTGTTTTAAGCTTTTTACTTATTTTTTTTTTTTTTAATGCTAACTCAAATATTTGAATGAATATCTGGAAGGAGGAAAAAAACCCAAGCCACAAGGATTTCCTCCTCTTGTCATGGAGTCAGTTGTTTGTCTTCCTCATCAAAGGTTGCAAGCTCCATCCCTCTAGCTCTTATGAGGAATGTTTCCAGCAGCCAAAAGACATCGGACTTCCCCAGTCTATCTCAAATAAGGGAGAACAAGCACACACAAACAAATACCATTGCCAAGGCCCAAACCTGACACTTTTGTTTTTCTGCTTCAGCTCGGAAGAAAGACAGTTTTGTTCTCCCTGACTCCTTAGGAGTGATGGGCTCAATTAGCCCTAGGAAGAGGCTCCCCATTCTTCACTCTGAAGAGAAATCCAAGCCCTTTTTCTTATGTGGAGTCTCAGGCTAAGACAACTAACCTGAAAGCCTACTTCACTGAAATCAGTGGGTGCTCTGCAAGTACCTTTGGAGAAACACAGATTTAACTTGTCATGAAGTCTTCTTTTGCCTTGATATACCTTTGTAGTTCCTAAACATTTTTCTAATATTTTTATGCTTCATGCATACTCAGTTGGAAGATCTGTTATCATTTTCAGTCTGAAAACAAACATCACGCTTAAATGATGCCCAACTGTGGCAGGGTATTAAACAGCCATTCTTCCTTCCTCAGACCTTCATTTCAGTCATTCTCTGGCTTTGCCAAAACCTTTTTTATGGAGCTACTACAATGACACTTCTTTTCAAGCCAGAGATCTGTTTCCCACATACATGAAACTGATTTTTATCTGAGCTTCACATGGTTCATAGCTCCCTTTTTCCACTGTGAATATCCTTGTTTGTTTGTTTTGTCTCCTTTCCTCGGGAATTTTCTATATTACCCAGATGCCAGCTTCATCTATCCCACATATCCTTCCTTTTGAATAAAATGCTGAGTTGGCTGAATTCCAGTTGGTTGTTCATGTATTTCCTCATCAAATACACTGCTCTCATCCTTGTACTCTGCTAGTATCCTATGGCCTCTCAGTAAGGCTCCTATAGGTTGTTTAAATGGGTGGTTGGGTATATGCACTTTTGCATGCAGTTCTGAATTACATGCCACAAGACATATGCACTGAAAGTCCCTGTTGCATGTTCCTGTTGCATTAGAAAGACACAGCGCTGTTCAGAGCCTTGCCCACAGCGCTGACCAAAGCCATTAAAACAGTAGTGAAGATCTACCCAGTTCAGGTTTCACTGTTACTAAGGGTATAAGTCAGGATTTGTCAGCAGAGGCGAGAAGAGTTATACCTGTAAAAATTCAGTATTTGCCACTGTCTTCCTGCTGCAGACAGAAGGACCCATTCCGTAGGCCACAAGCAGCTCTGGAATCACCCCAAAGAGCCACCAAAAATCTGGCCTGAGAAACATGTGCAATACAAAGACTGAAAATGTGGACAAATCTGTTCTCCCATGAAAGTTTTGTCCCATTCTGCCTTTTAGCCATTTTGCTTTTGAATGTGCTGAGAAAAGTTTGCTTCATTAGCTTTGTCAACTTGTGCATGCTTATCCCAGAGCTTTGCGTTCATCTCCTGCTGTGTCTCCCGTAGTATCTAACAAAAAGCAGATGAGTTTATTCGGACTCATAGTTACAATCAATTTTTTTTATCTCCCCTCTCAGCCAAAAATATTGTATAGCTTTATTATATTGTTATGATGAACAGAAGGGGTGGTATGACTCTGGCCCTGTTAGCAACAGCAGTGCTGTCCCCTGGGACAAGCAGCTGACCCTAAAGAGGTGGAAACAAGAGTGAGGCAATGGTGTTAACATGCAACTAGCTTTCTTCTCATACTGTTAGAAGGTCACTGGCCAGTAAAACTGACATCTGAAACCTAAGAGGTGAAGCACTGATGCAAGGACTCTTCCTAGGCATGGCTTATATAGGGCCAGCTGATCCCTAACCTACTTGACGTCAAGTGTGTGAGCACAGCCACCAGCTCTACAGGAAGCAGGTGTAAGTGCTTACAGGGAAAAGGCTCAAGTGTTTGCTGTCGACAAGAGTGAGTGAGTGCTGGGAGTGTTCATGGGTATAAGCACATGGAGCAGTAATTGAACATGAACGCTCTTTTGTGCAGAAGATGAGCCTTCAGGTTTTTAGTGTAGCCACCAGCAGGGTATGTTTAGTGTTTCTGTACCTCCTCACCTTTTTCAGTACTAAACTATCTTTCTTAAGCATTGGTTTAAGCAACAAGCCAAAACTGCAACTTTTCTTTCACTGCTAGGAGTGCCTTGACTCTACTCTTTTTTACACACTCTATTTTATAACCTTGGGATTATTTTTTATTTTATAAAAAAAAAACAACACTTTAGTTTCCTCTGCATTTTTGTGTTCAGCTGTTGCTTGCGTGTGCTTCCCTCAGCTTAGCATTGCAAACCAGTCCTGGCTCTTTTGAAAGCTGTCACTTCTGAAATGGCAGCAGCAGCTTGAGCTGAGTGTTTGGACTAGCCTGTATTGAGGAAGGATGCGAGGATATTTTTCTCTCTAAATTTTATTCAAGCTAATCTTTCTTCTACCCATATTGATTATTCTAACAAAGTCTGACTCTCCTATCATTCTTCTATCACTTGTTTGTTGAGGTTTAACTGTGAAGTAGTGCTTTGGAAGGCAACAAACATTTCACGTTTTTCTGTATTCAGAGATTTTCGACTGAACATGATGAAAAGTTAAGGTGTTTCCTGCCTTCCACATTCTTCTCCATTCATAGGTCAGAAGTGCATATTAGTTATGACCCTCCTTTGCAGTACAGGATTGCAAAAGAAAGGAGGCAGAAAAAGGAAATCTTTGAAGCCTATTGCTTAGCACTCATTGCTCTGGTCCCTGAAGAAAATTAACTCAGAAGAAGGGGCACAGTGGCTGAGGCAGTACAGGCTGAATTGGTGGCTCAGCACTGAAGAGTTCAGAGACATGATGTCTATACTGACAACTTCCACTTGCACGGTTGTTTTTGTGACATCTCTTGACCTTTTGCATATGCTATTTTGTGATGGTCTTTATAATTCATGAGAAACAATGAACCCATGCTGTTCTGTGTTCCTAAAAACTACTTGGGCTATTAAAGGATGCAAGCAAACAGGGAGGGAGAAGCAGCAGTTCCAAAATGAAGTGCAGCTCCCAGCCACTGGTAGTTTAAGTCAGTAACACTGCTTGAGTTTTAAGTACTATGGGGCTGTTTTTCTTGACTTCTCTGTTTCAGCTTTGATTAAGAAGCCTTTCTGTGGTGTTAGAGATATGTGGCCAGACTCTTTCCTGTATAAACTGCATGCGTAATCCACACGTAAAACTTGTCTGAGGCTTTCTTGGGAAAAGCAGTTGCTTTAAATGGCACTTAAACCCATCTGTTTAACTGGAAGGGCCTTTCTTTTATAGGCTACAAGATACATAAGTACATCTGTTTCTACTACCTTTAGCTAATTCATTTCCCTCCCTTCTCTAAGAATAAACAGAGAAGACCTCTGCTTTCTGGTGCCCTTTTGCCCACATCTTCCTCCCTGCACAGGGCTATTCAAGTGCCAACATCCCCAGAGGGTTTGGCTGATTGGGTGCAGTCCTGATGCTGGGTGTGCTCTGGGTTGCTCTTGTGAAGCCAGAGAGGTTGTAAGTGGCAGAAGGGCTTTGCTCACATGTGCATCTCAAACACATGCACTGGGGCTCACCTTGGTTTTGACCACATGCATACAAGTGGTCACTCGGGTGAGCTGCATGCCAGCAGAGCCCTTCCCACACTAGCCAGCACCGGAGGAGGAGCTCCTGCAGACATGCAGTGCAGCTGAGATATTTGGCTTCGTGATTTGTGGTGGGAGAAAGAGCCTCAGCACAGTCGCCTACTCATTCGGAGGCTCTAAAAACTGCCAGTTCTGATGCCCAAAAAGCGTCTGCCCCCACACCCTCTGCTGCTGGTGTGACTCCTTATTTTCTGCTGGGGGGACAAACAGCCCCCTCTGGAGAGTCACATATCGGGAGGGGAGAGAAAGCCACCTTGGTGACCATGAAACACAGCAGTAACAAGCGAAAAACTAGGGGGATGGGGTGGCTGCTCAGTCCAGGTCTTAGTCTGGGTTTCCAAGGATGCGGGCACAACTCTTCTACCAGCTGCAGCTTGAACTCAAGCCAGGATACAGTCCTGAGCCAGTAACTCAGGCCTGTGATAACCCCACTTAACACATCTAAATCAGAAGGGCCATTTTTGTAACAATTTAGTTACATAGGTTCATCTCCAGTGTTTTTAGTCCTTGGTTTGGATCACTCTGGAGGTGTCTGCCCTCCCCTGTTGACCAAAAGAAACTGGAGGCAATTAAAAATTAACAAGTATCTTAGTCTCCCTACATAATGACAAGTATTTTCTTTGCCTGGCTTGTCCCCCCAAACTATGAACTCTTTGGGTTGTTGCTGTCCCTCACACAATGCGGGTTTTGGCTTGTGGAAAAGTAAAACAAACAAAGTAAATAGGAAAAAGGAATAAGAAATATAGGTTAGCTTTCCTAGCCATGGAGAAGGAGATCACTTCCAGGGTTGCTGGACCAGGGGACACAAGGAGATGCAGCCCAGTCCCAGCCTGAGCTTGGTGTTATGGAAGCAAAGAGACATTGCTCACCACATGGGCTCAGGGCTTGCTGCCATCCATGCATTTCTATTCATCTGGGTTCATCTGACACTGTCTTATAAGATGCCTCTGGCTCCATCTGCTCTCCTATGCCTCAAACATGATAGGAAAGAATACTTTGGTTTTACCATTGGGGTACAGTAATTTTGCAGGCAGCAACTCTTCTGCTCGCGCTGGTGGATACTTTTTTCCACCAGGGTTCTGAACTGAAACCATTCCTGGCAAAAAAAAAGTCTTGTAGGTCCCTGGACCCCACCAGCCATGCACCCCCAAGGGGCACAGCAGACTGGAGAGCCAGGCTGTGAAGGCACCAGGTGTGTAGGAGCTTCTGCCAGGGCTGCTCCCCTTTCCTGACCTCCCAAAAGATGTTGGCAATTTTTTAGCTTCTCCCCACCCTCTTAAAGCTGGAGGTGATTGATTTTGCATGACTGTTCAAAGCATCTCCTGGAGCTTATTTCCCAAAGCCCCGGAGAAGGGGGCAGGGGTAAGAGGAATTAAAAGGGATAAATATTTCCTTGGGTTTTCTTGACATCAATCATATATTTTCTGAATGAAAACTGCTGTATGGTGACATTTATGGCACTGGCATTTTGTGTCTGACATCCTACGGAGTAGCAATTCCCTTAGAAAAGGCTTGTGTGTCTGGAAAGCATTTCCTCCCCTTAAACTCTTTAATAGGCAGTGTTTGTTGGACACTTGGGCACACACATTGGATCCTTTACTTTGTCATTCACCAAGGAGCTCTCAGAGACACCAAATACTTTTGAGCAATGCCTTCTAAGCTCCTGGCATGCCAGATCTTGTGTGCTTTCCTACTAAACGGGACATTAGCAAAGCCCAAGCAGGGCTGGCTCTTACTCCCTGGAAGAAGGGCGTTTTGCACTGGGGAAACCAAATCTTTCTGAATCTATGAGTTTTGAAGGCTTGAAGAGGAAGCTGTGACTCCGAGCTGTCTCTCTTCTCAGCAGAAACTCCTTGCACAGCACACCTCCTTTTATTGCATAATGCTGGTAGACTAGTCTAGATGTGACTCTTCTCTGGCAGAATTTGTCTTAGCTCCTTAGTATATGGGGTGAAGGGATAACTGGAGACTCAGCTCTAATTAGAAAAGCTTTGATTTCACTCCCTCTAAATAGTCTTTGGAAGGAATCTGGCATTTTTGGGGTGGAGAAAAAGGAAATCTGAATTTCTAGAAGGCTGTGAAGCATAATTAGAACTTGGCATATATTTACAGGCGTCAAATGAATGTGGAGACAGCTTGTGAGCAGCGTCCTAAGCCTGGCTGCTGGGAGGACGAGGGCTGGGAGGATCAGAGTGGTAGAAAGCTGCTCTTCAGGAGTCTGTATTTGCCAGATCCTGGGAGTCCTGTTTGTGTATAAATGAGGTGTATGAGCAGTGAACTTTTAATTATAGAGGTCATTTTAGTGATGCAAGTCTAGCAAAAATCAAAATATCCGATACATTCCTAGGGATTTTGCTGCTTGGGTCAGTTTATGGGGCTGTGAACACAGGAAGAACATAAAAATCTCTAAATGCTTCATTCTGACAATTAAAATGTGTCGGATTTATTTAAAAATAATAAATGCATCCTTGTTCTTTTGTACTTTTTAAAATAGTCACATCTTAGCCAGCTGAAGTTTTTATTATTGATCTGAAATACGTACTATAGGTCCATTTGAAACTGCTTATGTGGGGTTAACCTGATCAGCAACCTGTACTCTGGGTTACTGCTTGATAAGGGAAGAATTTGAGCCTCACGCACCACCCTCAGCCTGCTGTGTATTTCTGCTGGTTTCTGATTAAGCAAATGCATGAAATTCAAAACAGGAGTACTGGCAGCTACTGTACCTGTTGGGAAATAGTGAAAAACTCCCAATATGTATGAAAATAACAATATAACGTCTTTCCGCTCTTGTTCAGGTGAAGACTGCCAAGTGACAGCCTGGGGCCCAGACACAGCCTGTTCCCAAATGTATTATAGGATATTTACTTTGTCTGTTAAAGTAGTTGGTAAGTTGGGCATCCTGGCTTGCTTGGTTAGAATGAAATCAAAACTTTTGTACACCATTTGGTATGTAAGGTGGCTTCTGTAAGTACTGGAACATGTCAGCATTTTCTGGTAAGTGGTGTTTTCAAATGGAAGTTATTCTTGCAGTTGCAGTAAAAAGGAGAACTCTTGATACAGAAGAAAAATATATATAAAAAAAAATAACAGATTAAACGATACCAAGTATTTAGATTAAAAAAAAAGGGGGGGGGGGGGGGGGGAACCCAAGAATGCTGAGAAGAAAATCCCGGAGTATAAAGGATTTAAGGGAGAATAAAGCAGAAGTCTGCCACACCTCTGTTTCTGAGTGGTAAGACCTTGCTTCAGCCAGGAAGGCTGCTTACCTGCACCTCCAGGAGCAGTGGTCCCCATCATGGGCAACTGCTTGTTTGCGCCAATAAACATGGTACCTGTCCCACTCCCGTGCTGCTGCCCACCAGCCAGCATTTCTGACGCTTTCTTAACACTTCTTAAGAGAGATCCAACAAATCTAACGAGTTAACGTGTAAAATCTGCCACTGCATCATCTCCTTCCCCAGAGAGAGCATGGCCTGACATACCTGGGTGGCACGAGGGGTGGTTGATGCCTTTCCTGGACGCTGGTAACCCCCACAAATCCCAGAACAGATATTAATCAATGTTTTGCACAGAGTAAAAGCCCAAGAAAACAACTGGACTTACTGATTGTTTATCCCTGGTATGATGCCTTGGGAGCTGTAAAGTGACTTCTTGATCCTGGCCTCTCCAAATGCTATTTTGGAAAAGATCCCTGAATTTTAGAGGTGACCCAGCCCAAGTGCTATGTTGTGCAACTCCCTTGTCCTTGGCAGGTATCTGTGCACATCACACACCATGCTGCTAACCATAGGCAAGCCAGTAAGTGTCAATAAGCAAAATAAATCCCTGTGGGGCTGAGTTTGTAGTTCTAAAGGGCTCAAGACACAGCCTGCTCCATGGGGGTCTGGATCCTGAGCAGGTTGTCCCAGGACCTCAGAGGCTGTTCACAGCATGCATCCACTGTGAGACTGGACAGGCTCTGCCTCCCCTCCATGTTGTGGTTTGACCTTCTGTCCAAGACACTCTGGACCTCTGAGTGAGGGACACCCCTCCTGATGTATCCACTGAGCCTGGATACAAATGCCAGTCCACCATGCTGGGTGAGTTGAGCTGGACCAGAGAGAGGAGCAAAAGCCTTAAACATGGGACCTGCAGTCTGTCCGAAGTACTAGGAGGATAATCAGACAAGGAATTGCCTTTTTTTCTAGTATAAAATGTGTCTATGTCTACGACTACATTTTTAAGACTTTAGAAAGTGATGTTGTGAAATGCTATTGTTTGCCTTTGAGGCAAAGTGCCCCTTCCCATCTTAGAGTTACAACTTTTTTTTTTTACTACTGACACTTAAGCCTTCTTATTTGTAAACCATGCTCTTCTATTTTCTGTCATGCTCTTTCCTTTACCTGCTAGCCAGCTAACCCTCTCCCCTTGTCTGAGTTCCTGAGTTCCATCCATAGTGAGTGTCCTCATGCAGGGCATCCACGGCCAGCTCCTGCTCCTCCGTTTTTCTGTCCTGCTGAAGGAGGTCATGGCTTCAAGACCCCACTGTACTCATGTAAGAGAAAGCTTGGGGAAATCTGTTTTCACTGAATTTAGAGCAATGTGTGAGCAAAACATCCTTTAAAAAGGAGGACATTCTGTGAAAACCCAAGACTTTCTGACTTCTCTATAAATAAAAAACCTTTTAAGTTACCTTACATATTAAAACTTGTATGGAACTTGATGGAACTAAGTATATTAGCTCCTGTGCTGGTGCTAGATGGCTGAGCTGCACCAGCATAGAATCATAGAATGACCTTAAGATCATCTAGTTCCAACCACCTGCCACAGGCAGGGACACCTTCCACTAGACCAGGTCGCTCAAGGCCTCATCCAACCTGGCCTGAGCACAAGCAGCCATTCCTTCCTGAAAGGCTGCCTCGTACCCTTAATTACAAGCAATTGGAGCTCATACTACAAAGTTGTTAGAAGCAAACTTTGTAAATGTGCATTGTCATGGAGACAGTATAGATCAGCTGAAGGAGCATATGGTTCTTTACTCCTTCGAGCTATCACTGGAAGGAGTAGACTGAGGAATATATTTAGTGTTTTCTTTTCAACAGATGACTAAAGATAAGGAAATAAAATTAGTTTGAGAAAATCCTCCCCCTTTTCTATGGGAAGTTGGCTGCTCTTCACTCTGCATTAGAAAAATATTACTGATATCTCTCTTGTTTTGTAGCTGATCACTGACAGGCATTCTGGAAAGGTCATATCTGAGAGCTTCTCTTCACAAGCATGCAAAGAAAAACATAAGGGGTTTTTTGTTAAAAATTATATTAACTTGCTCTTAAAATCAGGGTCTGTGTGTGATTTTTCACAGATAGAAGACAATTCTTCCTTAAAGGCAGACTCTTGATTATCCAATGTCCTTAAGCAAGCACTGGTGGAACAAGTAGTCCCCTGCAGTCTTGTGGACTTCTTCCCTGGCCTGGAAAAGCTCTTGGCTGCCCCTCCACCCTTCTATCAAGAATGCCAGTTGCTTTAATAGTGAGGTTTGTAATGAGATTTAGTAGAGCTATGGTGGAAATAAGGAAGCCCTTTGTCAGACAGGGTTGGAGAGAGATGCACTGGGCTAAAAAAAGACGGTGAAATTGTTGATGATATCACCGCTTCTCAAGAAAAGCTTTGTTTTAGGGGAAAAAAAAAAGACACATTTGTTCAAGAAACAAACAAAAGCATCATGCAAAAATATTTGACCGACTTTATGGACCCCATTCGCTGGCAGCTGGACCACTGTAGTTCAAATGAGTTGAACAACAAATGTGAATAATTGATTACATTTCTTTAGCAGCCAGTATTTAGACAGAGACAGCATTAGTATAACTCACTCACTAGTTAACAGTTCGAGGAAACAGTGGGTTGTTCTCTGCCTTTATGATTCTTGTCCTCAGGAAGGGCAGCACGACTGCAGTGTTCCAGCTGGAATTACTTGAGGGGAAACGTTCCCCTTGCAAGGCTGAACCTCATGTCTCCTCCCACAGTGCAGGTGGAAGAGGAAGATAGGAAAGTCTTTCTACCTGGTTGTGGTCTGCTCAGGAATAGTTATAATCTTCCCCATAATGTAATAGTTAGCACGGTATCTTATGAATTTCAGGGTTGATGCTGTTGAGTCTCTCTGGAAGCAAGAGCACAGGCAAAGATGAAAGGGACATCAGCTCATGGGAAGACCGGAGGTATCACATTGCTCAGGCTCCTTGATCCCCTGCTGCTGTGGTCAAAGACAGGCTGACTGAAAAGGCTTCAACACTTGGTTGTTGGGTGACAGAATTGCCTTTTAACTTCATGCATATCATTTATCTGCAGCAGGACAGCAAATTGTCTCCTAAAGGGAGCAGTGTTGTTCATGTGGTGGGAGGACACTGTGTAAATGTTTGAGAATCTGATCAGTAGCTGTGTTGGGCACTGTAAAGAGAAAGGGGGTTGTGTGAATGGGAAAGGGGTTTGGCTGCAGCTTTTCAGCCTTTGAGAGGCTTTGTTTCTCAATGTTTCTGCTGTTTCACTGTCAGCTACGTAACTTGAGGCCCAAGGGAAGGGGACCAGAACAAAGTTGCTCAGACCTGCTTTTGCTTCCCTTCTTTGGGTCCGCAGTTATGAATGAGCTACTTCTCAAGGCAAGATCTTGTTTCCCTCTCTGAGCATGGGTCTGTCAGACTGGGGGAGTGGGAGGTAAAGGGAAGACATACACACATGCACAAAATTGGCCATAATTGAGCATATGCAGATTTGACTTCACTGATACTAAATGAGTGAATTGTGACCACCTTCTACCTTCTGCTTCAAAATTGTGCCAGTGTTGCACTTGGAAAGGGGTTTTTAACACAGGACTGTCTATTTCAGTTTAAATTGTGTTGTGAAGTGCTAAACCAGGAACACTAAATAGGACATTCATAAGCCTGCAAAGTTGAGCAACCAAAAGAGGGCAGATGCTTGAATTAACACAGTTGAACAGTTGAAGTGTGGCAAAATTTCCAGTGTCTGAAAAGCAGTGTTTTTAATGGGATGCGCTGAACTGCTTCATAATGGGGGGAGAGGGGAATGCTACACACCAAACAAAGTGCACACACTATGTGATACACTATAATGACACTTGAAAGTTTTAACCATGTGTACAATTAGTGATATTGACTTGGTACCCCTGAGAATGACTTTTTGCTGGCACTTCATCCCATTAGGTTGAATCTTTCCCAAGGAGGAAAATCTAGGAGGCACTAGTCAGTCACTGACTCACTATCAGCTGCCTCCTTGCTAAAGCCTGAATGTATTCCATAGTAAGTTATTTGTCACAGTGACTCAGCATTGTAGGCTCCTTTTTAATTTCTCTCTCTCACCACAGAGCCAAGAAAATCTCCCACCTCCCCATGCCGTATGCTACTGAGATAGCAGTTTTGTATCATCGGCCAAAGGATAACACATTGAAATGTGTGTGAGGAGCCTTATAAGGGCATTAACACTTGCCTCCAGGTTGGACGTCACGACGGCGAGCCAAGGAGAGGTGCCAATAATAGATTCCTTGTGTTTGTACATGCCGCTGTGACTATTTGTGCCGCTCGTGGGAAACGGAGTGATATGCCAGACGGCAAAGTGTTTCATTTATCCAGAGTCACGGGGGTTGATCCTGAGTGAGTCTTCACTCAGACATGCAGCCCTGTTCCTGGAAAGGTCAGTGTGCGGATCGTGCCGGCCCGGGGGCTGGCTGCAGGAGGGGAGCTGGGGTTCAATCCCTTACCCTCTGCCTTCCCTAGGTAGTTGCCCTTTGGCCCAGAGAAATCAAGATTAAGCGATAGTAACTCTGAGCTGCAGCAGTACACGTGACTTGACTTGCATGTCTATACCTGGTTTCCCCTGGGTAAATAGGGGCTGATGAGGTGTGCTGTACTGCCCTGTGTTCTCTACATCAACGCGCTGGTCCTGTTAATTGCAGGTGTTCCCCATTTAGTGCCTCACACTGGTGGGGAAAAAGCTATCAATCAAGCCCAAATTCCTGTTCTGATTACATTATTCCCTAAACCACCACTTAACCCATAGGGAATGCAGGAGGACATTTGTGTAATGTGAAAAATGGCTGGTGGTGCCTGCCTTGACGAAGGAACAGAGGAAAGTGTAATAACACTGCTGTTTCTCTCTGCCACCTGATGAGCCAAATACTTCCTCATGGCATCATCTCATGTTTACCCAAATAATAACCTGCTTTCATATTGCTTCATCCCTCAGGCCCCATTGGCCACAGGTGTCACCTCTGGAGAATTTGTAATTCAGGCAAAGAAGCCCCATGCTTTTGTACTGACTAATAAACACTATTTATTTTGCTAGGAATTGGTCAGTGTTTAACCAGTATGAGCAGTGTGGAAACCAGACCAAGTAACCAGGAGCTGCAGGGGAAAAAGGTGGGATTTATCTGCAAAGTTCCCCAAAGATTCTGAATGGGGAGTGTGTTGCATAGATCAGTGTTTTATTTTAGTCTATATAATAGAAAGTCTAAATAACAAATAATATTTAGTTTAAATAATATAAATTCTAATATAAAGTACTCAAAGCAGAACCCAAGGATGCTTGAGTGAGATTTGAATCAAATCCATCTGGCTTCTTGGTGTAAGAGCATAGCTTTCAATTAAAAGTTATTGCTGCTGAGATCCAAACAAAGGCAGACAAAAACCATTTCAACTGTGCACCCTACATGATGGGTGACAGTGTAAAGGGAAAAAAAAAAAAGATTAATTGGGTAAAAATAGTATTTAAATGCCTACAAATAGAAGCCTGAACAACACTGACCTCTTTTCCTGTATGAAATCAGTCATTCTTGCAGGCAGGGACAAGCTGTACTCCCACGACTGGATGATCCCACCATAAGCAGCCGCATCTTCCCCCTGACCGGTTTGCTGCTGGATAGGGAAAGCCCTGCACACCAGGAGTTTGGGAGCCCTGCGCACAGATGTATTTGTCAGTACAAATAGGAGTGCCACACACTGCAAGCCAGGCACCAGCTGTTGCATCCTGGCCAAAAGTGTTGCACAAACAAAATGATTGTGACTTATGCTTATGGTTTGGGCTCCTGCACTGGCCAAGTGGGTGGGTGGATGGCTGTCTTCTTCTCCCTGATGGATGGCAGGGCTTCAGCTGCTGGAATTTTAAGGACCTCTTTCTGAGCTGGCAACTACAGACAGAGCTCTTGTGAATGACGTCATCCATCACAAAACCTCCCCAATCACCTTTGTATTAGGATGTAGCGACCAGACATCTCAATTGAGTTTTAAATAGGCTTTTTTCCCCCCCTCTCTCCTTCCACCTCCTTCCTCGTTACTTGAGCATTTATTTATGAAGATATTTGCTGTGGGTGCAAAGGTCAAGTGTAATGCCCTAGGGATTAAAAGCTGATGTTTACTTAACATTAACTGGGAAGGGAGGTGAGCTGGAGGCTGTCAGAAGAGCCTTGTGATGGGTCCATTCCCCAGCCCTGTCAGAGGGGTACAGGTTACAAGCACCAGGGAAAACTTTCAAAGGCTGGGAGAAGAGTAAATAACATGTCAGCATGGAAAATCCAGGCTGCTTGTGCTCACCTGAATGGCAGTATGTGTGTGTATAAATAGCTATAGATGCCTATGTGTGGCTACTGCATTTTTTCCATTGTATAAGCAGCGCTCTTTTGGTGCCTGCTTGTGATGCTGCATATCACAAGCGTCTGGCTATGCTGAACCACGTGTGAGGTTGAGAAGTGAAGCAAAACATCTGAGGCATGTTACTGAAATGCTAACCAAAACCGAAAAAAATGCCTGGCTCTCGGGTCATTAAAATGTTAGAAATACTCTTATGGCAGGTCTTGGAAGCTATTGTTTTCCAAAGCTGTGTATTCATCCCCTTCTGGAAACTGGGAAATAGGCAAACTTCAGAGTTTCTCCAGTATTGCTAAGCTGATAGATGGTTTGGAGCATCACAGCCCACAGCACCATCAGCTTCATTGTATCTTTGCAAAACTCTCCTCAAACCACCAAGTCACCAGGAAACACCTTGACAATCTCTCTCTTTATTTTTTTCCTCTTTCAAATGCTCCATCATCTTATTCCAGGAATCACTGTCGTTACTAAGAGTCTTCTGCGATCAAAAATCCCAGCTGAGGTGACATTTTCTGGCTCGTCCATTTTTTCCTGATCTTTCAGCTGGAAGTATAAGTATAGAGCTTAGGCACTAGCTGTGTAAACAATCATCATACACATACAGAGGCAGTACCACAGGAAATACTTTTCCAAAGAAAATGGTAAAATGATGCTTCACATTACTGTAGAAGCTTCAAAGATACTCTTTGCTTGTTGTTTTTACTTTCTCCTGATTTCTATGCGCTCGTTTGATACTGTTCTGGTTTATGTATAAGTGTCAAAGTATTTTTATGTTCTTCTCTGATAATTGACGATAGCCACAGAAATGACTTGGAAGATAGTTCTTGTCTCTCCCATTATCAGTGGGGGAAAAAAAATGCATCCCTGTGATGACATCCTCAGAAGCAGCACTTGGTCTTACATGGTAGGTAGAAGGGACCCATTGCAAAAGGGAAAGTAGAAGTAGAAAAATGTTATGCTTCAGTTTCAGGTGATGATGCTTCCATACAGAAACTTCAGTGGCGAGTCTGACTGCTAATGCTGCCTCTTCAAAAGAGTAGAGCTGAAGGAAAATTGCAGTATTTCTCAATAAAATGATGAAAGTGTGCCATGAGGATGCAATAACATCTCCAGGGGTTGCTCAGTCCCTCAGAAGTCTCCTTTTTTTTCTCTCCAACCCCCTAAATACTACTTTTCTGATCACTCTTGAAAACAAATGGAGACAGGTAGCAGAGTGTTATTACAAACAATCTTAAAGCTCTGAACAGGCTGCCCTTATCCAGGAGGAGATAGGCTTGTTGCTTGATCTTCCACCAATTAATGATAGCCCAAGTGGGATGTGGCAGCCTCCAGCATTTCTGGGAGCGTTTCCTTCTCTTCCCAAGCCTTCCTCAGAGACAGCAACTAGGGCACCGTGGTAGCATAATGGACTTCACGTAGGATTTCACATCTCTAAACAAAAATATCTTGGTATTGCTTTTGCAGTGCTAGGTGACCATTATCCTGTGCCAGCTCCAAGGATAGTATCTCTAAATTAAATGTGTTGTCTGTATAGTTTGCAATGACAAGATGGGCATTGGCTTCTGAAGGCAACCTTGCATTTGACTTTGCTTTCTGCAATGAATTACAGGATGTTCAATGGGACAGCAAGTATTTGGTTTTTACAGCTACTGAAACCAAAAACAAACAGACAAATCAACCAGCCCTAAACTACCCTGATGGGATGTTTCTAATGGCCACTCATAGGCCGCCAAAGGGCAGCCAAGTTGCTTAGCCCTTGCAGCAGGTACGGGCTGACACATAGTGACTAATTGAGTGCTTGCAGGCTGGAAGGACAGCTCTTGGTGATTCAAACAAGGCTGGAAAAGGCACGACTCCCATGGAAATTTCTTTGCCACTAGAAGGCAGTTATCACCTTACTGGAGCAGCTCAGTCTGGGAGATGGCTCTGCATAAGGGTCCTTTGTACCTCCCTGCTCTACAGGGCAGCAGCAGCTGCGGGGCAGGTCCCTGTCCCTTGTCTAAAATAAAGAGCATTTCACTATTCATGCAGAGGATTGTGTGGAGAAGCATTCAGTATGTCCCTCCTTTAGTTGGTTCTCTCTATTTCTGGGCATAAGCAGGCCACAGCTGCTGCCTGTACTAGCACTTTGCACTTCCATGTTTCCACCTGGCTGAAAGCTTTGCATCCCTTTTTGTGAATAAACACTCCAAAAGAGGCAGCTTTTCCATTTCAGAGATGGAGAAATGGAGTTGCACAAATAAGGAAACTATTCACCTGCGTATGTGAGCTTTGTAGGGGGACGATGGAGCCCAGGTCTCTTAATTTATTGCCTTATGCTTCAGACGCAAGTTCTGAAGGGAAGCTTTCATTTTTCCATGACCTGTAGGGATTGCTGCTTTTAGACAGGACCCAGCTGTTTGTGATAGAGAAGTGCAACTATGGAGGGAGCATCTGTCTGTTATGTAAAACGTAATGCAGACACCACACTGTTCATCTAAAACAGCAGAGTGGGTCAGAAAAGGGCCCTGTGGAAGTGGAGCAGCAAAAGGCAGCAGCCACACAAGGATACAACAGGGCTAGGGGATGCTCTACAGCTAATCTCCGCTTACAAGATCCTAGCACTAAACTCTGTGTTGTTTCATGTCTGTGATAAAAACAGGCAGCCCAGCATACAGAAAGGCAAGATTACCTTAGCTAAAAATGAGCCTGCAGATGGGTCCCTATGCCATCGAAAAGCTTTCACTTCAGATTGATTTTTCTGTGGGTGAAGCAGGGTTTCTCTCTCGCATGGCAGTTTTGTTCTGGGGGGCAGTTGGTTGCTCAACCCTTTGCCATTAATACTGTCACTTTCTAATAAAGGCATTGATTTGTAGACTTGGGATGGAATACCTGGGGCAGCTGTCACTCTGTCCCAAAGTCATAAATCCTCATGGTCTTCCTCGTCTGTCCTCTGTGATTAAAGCAAGGGCTCCTTGCACGATGAATCACCGAGACTCATAGCTATTTGCTTGCCGTGTTACTGCCGCAGACCACTCTGTGTGTTGTCCAGGAACAGTTTGCCTGACATAAACAATAGATAAGATGTCAAATGTGCAGAATTGCTCTGGAAGGAAACAGCAATGATCCCCAGAGCTCCAGGATTCTTATTTCCTTTTAAGCTTGGAAATTAAATGTTCTCTAAAACTAACACAAACACTGAGGTGGTTGACAGTTTCTTTTGTGCATATAAAGCATATTTTGGTGTAGCAGGGAGAAAGATGCCATTAATACCTAATCCCAAGCATGCAAATTACTACTGGATTTTGTGTAAGTAATTTAGATCCCCTTGGTTTTTTTCCACAGTGTTCTTTTCTGTTTATCAATTTCCTCCCTGTATCTCCCAGTTTGCCTGCATCTTCATTCATCATTCATTTACAAAGCCATTCAGAGCACCAGAAACCAATTTCCTCCCTGAACCTGGTCCTGTTACAAAACCAGGCTACCCCACATGCAAGTGATGTTATGAAGAAGTGCATTGTTTTGGACAGAGGGGTGTGTAGCAGGAGGTAAATTAAAACTAAAAAGAAGCCAAGCTGCGTTTTGTGAACTAAGCATTGTCTTCAGCTCAGCATCCCTCTGCAACATAAAAATAGATAATTTTCTGATAGATTCAGGAAGCTGAAGTTTGACTTGCACTTTTGTTCTCTTCTCACTTCTGAATCCTTGATTCCTTTCTCCAACAGACAGCTTAATTAGCCCAAGCCCACCCAACAAGTAGCTGGCTAGCAGCTACCCATCCCGCGCGTGCTGCTCTGCCTCTGAATCACTGCCTTGACTGAGATCCAAGGGCTCCTCTTTACTCTTCCTCCGGGGTGTGCGTGTATGTGCGTGCAAGCATACTGCAGGCACCCCATGTTTTATCCCTATCTGCAGATAGCGCATGTAAATCACCGGGGCTGTTACACAACCACTACCTTACATTGGTACAAATTTGCTGGTCTGTTCGCTCCTGCGAGTGTTTGCTCCGGTGCTTCTGCCCTGTGAATCCCTGCGGCTGCCCTGCGGACAGAGGACTGCATCCTCCCAGCATCTCCGGGAGGTAAGGAGTTCATGTGGCTCTTCATGTCTTCTCAGAGGTAGGATCGCTTGGCCAGGAGGGCATGGGGAGCTGTGAAGTAGGTTGGGTTTATAGTTTTGCCAGGGTGTCCAGGCTCGTGTTGCATGCTTCTGCCTATCTCTCTGATACCTGTGTCCTCTGTAGACCATGAGCGTGTAGAAGGCGAAAGTGAGGGAGTCTGAGATTTGCATAGATACGATGGCTTTTACACCCTGCTCTGCTCTAAGTTTACTGGGAGAAGCATTTTTACCTCTTAATACTTGGCCATTGAACCGTGCAAGAGTGGTAAAGTAGGAATGCCTTTGCCAATCTAGCCATAAATTTTGTGTGGGAAATAATGATTATGTATTAAAACCATTTCTGTCAACTTCACTATTTTGATGTTGCTTTGCTTTTCATAAGACACAGGGAAAATACTGCCCACACATTTCAAATCCTGCTCTCTCTATCTCACTCCTGTAAACTGAGAGCCATGCACATGGAAGGGTCATTTCTGTAGGACAGCATGGCAGAGACATGAAGTCCTGACTTTTTCACCCCATCCCATACAAATAATCTTCCCAGACATGTTCTCACCATAGCACCTCTGCTGGTACTTCAGTGTACCTTCAGGGAAAAGGCTTCAGATAGCTCATTCCAGCTTTACAGGACATCAGGAGCTAAGGAAGACCATTTTTTGTACCGTTGCTCTCACTCATTTTCTAATTTCTATTTCTTTAATTTCTATTTCTTTAATTTCTAAATTGCCATATTTCCATTCTGGCTAATAGTCTTCGTGTGCATGTAAATGCATACAGGTGCATGTAAATATGTTACTCATGTATATGCATATGTGTATGGAAAGATTGGGAAGCAGTAGGCCACTATGATGCCCAGCTTTTCACTCTGGGACACAACACTCCTGCTTTACATAACCACATTTCTCAGATTAACAAAAGCCCTTCCACTTGCCAGAGCATTTCTGCTATCTCTGTAGATGTTAGCCCATCCTCTCCTCTGCATAGCAACCCAGGCACTGCGGGGGATGTGCAGTGGTGACGGGTGGCCATGCCCTGCCTGCCCCCTCTCCTATAGGACTTGCCAAAGCATGGTGTGCTACCACCAGCTGTGTTTTTGTAAAGTAAACTTGGAAAGTCTTGTCTGAACCCCAGCCTTGACTGCTTTAAGAGGAGAAGCAGGTTTCAAGGGCTGAGATCCAAACAATAGACTCTGATTTTAATCTCTTCCTAAGAATTTTGGTCTGCACTGGAGGAAACACCTGGAGATGCCTCCTTTTGCCTGCAGTCCAGATGCAGCTGAGACACTTGAGTTCTTGTGCTCTTGCGGCACCAGTGCCTCCCCAAGTGCTGCTGTACTGGACTGGCATGGGATTTCTCACTGAGGACTTCTTGCTATAGTCTCTCCCAGGCCACATCACTGCCCTTGCTGTTGCTGAATCCCAGCACCTCGTCACCTATTAGTAATTCCTGCCTTCCAGCCAGAAGACTGCAGAGCAGGCGCTGGCTGTATCTAATCCCTCCCTACTCCATGTGCTCCAACCCTACCTCGTGTCCTCGGGACAGGCTTCTAGTGAGAGCCTGCATGCTCGTGACTCCTCTTGTGGCTGGCCCAGGAACAGCTAGTTCCTACCTCCCTTCATAAAACACAATGCCACCTCCCAGGGTTTAGCATACACCCTGACATCAGGGCACAACTAATTCAGGTGCTTCTTGCTTTTTGTGGTGTGTATGTAGCTGCGCTGGGAAGAATAACTGGAGATACCAAGTGCATAAAATGGCATGTAAGAGTGGGGATTGTTAACAACAGAGGGTAGCACGTTGTGCTTATTTACTTCATGTGACTATGAGCATAGGTCTCTCCATACTGCTGGATTTCAGAGCCAGTGGTTTATTCATCAGTGCTTTTTGGGTATTTATATTGGTAAGTGTAAATGACAGAGAATAAGCTCCATTAATGAGTTTACACAACAAAAAGTCTTTATCATAATAAGGAATTACATGCGGGAAAGGTTTTTAATTAGCTTCATTTAGTTATCAATATAGACAAGCAATCATTGGAGTGATTTAAACAGTTTTTGTTTGATTTTCTTCTTTACTGTTTCTCTAAGAGGCCTGAGACACATAACAGAGATCCTGCTGTGGTGCAGGGTGGCTCAGCATCACAAAGCAATGGACCTATGTCAATTGAAGCAGCTAAGAATCTGCTTGCATTTTTCAAATGGCATTCAAGGCTTTTTAGGTAGCTTAATGTTGTTAATTAACTGTATGACTTTTGTTTGAATCATTTTATCTTACAATCTTTTTGCCTGTGTTGCTCTGCTCTCTGAGAACACTCTTTAGGCCAATACTCCAAAAGATACTGAGAGAGGCTTAGTGGCACAGGAAGGTGACATGTTAAGATACAGTGATTTATATGCTGTTGATTAAGTTTAAATAATTGAGAAGTATTGGTATTCTATTACTTTCTTCTTATCTACTCACTCATTATTAATCATTTGTTTTTCATCCTATGGTTTTCCTTCTAGATTTTACTCCCAGATTTTTTCCTTCGGAGTACTGCCAGGTACTTTAGATATAGCGGGGATTATTCCTGAGCAAGGAATGTAGAAAGATTTGTAAGGAACCCAAGAAAAAGATAAATGTGAGATTATGAGAGACAGCATCTTCACCACAACTGCATCTTTAAGCCAACAATCAAACACACTGAAAGGCAGGGATACCTTAGGCCAAGTTTCATTTCAGTCTCACGTATCTGCACAGACCGCAGAGACTGAAATTACTAATAACGATAGTCATCTTGAGCTTTCCTGACAACTAATTTGGTATTATCTTTATTGTAGTTATCTTAATCTTCACACCTCCCTTCCCTGGTAGTATCTGGGTTGCCTTCTCCTCCTCATGGAAAACAGGCTGCCCAAAAAATGAGTCACTCATGAAAGATCAGAAAATATTGGCACACATCATCTTCTCTTCATGCTCTTGCTTTGTCCCGCATGCTGACTGATTAAAAGCCTGATTACAGAGGGAAGGCTGGCAGCACACTGAGGCATGGGATGGCTGCTGTGGCATGGAGGGCCCCCAGTATCCTGGCTGGATCACTGCCATTGCCCACCACATGTGTGCACCTCCAGCCACCCAGCACAGCACACCACGGGGTTCCTCTTGCTGCCCAGCTCCTGTAGCTGCAAGGCAGGGCAGGGCTCAAAGGGTACACAGGCACACAGGGAGAGCAGGCACCAGGTAAGGAGTGTAGCTATCGCAGGGTCATGAGCAGCGACCATCCCCTGCCTCCATGGCTGGGAACTCCCAGGGCATTTAGCCAATCTGATCTCATCCTGTAGCAAGATGGACTGCCCTGCTTAATGGATGAGGGAAAGGCTGTGGATGTTGTTTACCTGGGCTTCAGTAAAGCCTTTGACACCATTTTGCACAGCATTCTCTTGCAGAAATTGGCTGCTTATGGTGTGGACAGGTATACTCTTTGCTGGGTGAAAAACTGGCTGGGTGGCAGAGCCCAAAGGGTGGTGCTGAATGGAGTTAAGTCCAGTTGGCAGCTGATCACAAGTGGTGCTCCCCAAGGCTCAGTGTGGGGGCTGGTTCTGCTTAATGTCTTTATCAGTGATCTGATCAGACTGAGTGCACCCTCAGTAAGTTTGCAGATGACACGAAGTTGGACAGGAGTGCTGATCTGCTGGAGTGTAGGAAGGCCCTGCAGAGGGATCTGGACAGGCTGGATCAATGGGCCAAGGCCAATTGTATGAAGTTCAACAAGGCTCGGGGATGGGTCCTGCACTTGGGTCACAATACTCCTGTTCAACGCTCCAAGCCTGGGGAAGAGTGGCTGGAAAGCTGCTTCATGGAAAAGGACGTGGGGTGCTGATTGACGGAGCTGAACATGATCCTGCTTGTGCCCAGGCAACCAAGAAGGGCAATAGCATCCTGACCTGTATCAGAACTAGCATATCCGGAGGGACCAGGGCAGTGATCATCCCCCTTTACTGGGCACTGGTGAGTCTACACCTCAAATCCTGTGTTCAGTTCTGGGCCTCTCACTACAAGAGAGACATTGAGGTGCTGGAGTGGGTCCAGAGAAGGGCAGCAAAGCTGGTGCAGGGCCTGGATCACAAGTGTGATGAGGAACTGCTGAAGGACCTGGGGGGGTTTAGTCTGGAGAAGAGAAGGACTGGGGGGACCTTATCTCTCTCTACAAATACCTGAGAGGAGGATGGAGCCAGGCGGTGGCTGGTCTCTTCTCCAGAGTAACATTAACACAAAAGGAAACAACATCAAGTTGTGCCAGAGGAGGTTTAGATTGAATATTAGGAAAAATTTCTACACGAAAGGGTTGTCAGGCATCTGAACAGGCTGCCCAGGGAAGTGGTGGAGTCATCATCCCTAGCGGTATTTAAAAGATGTATAGATGTAGCGCTTAGAGACATGGTTTAGTGGTAGACTTCACCGTATTACATTAATGGATGGAATTGATGATCTTAAAGATCTTTTCCAACCTAAATGATTCTATGATTCTATTCCATGGTTTCAAAACTTTTCCATAAAACTTCCAGGTTCACTACCCCAGAGTGCAGACTATAGAGTAAATGCCCTACAAACATGTCATGACCCAGAGGTGACGCCACCTACCTTCAGGGTAGGTGGGGCAAGTCCAAGAAGGCTTAAGAGCTGAAAAATCTGATTGCTGTTCTGTCGCTGTTTGCCCACATCCTCTGCTTTCTCTTCTGATTTACATACAAGTTGAACAACTAAAGCCATTTTACCCCCAAATTAACAATTGTTCCTCACCAGTGTTTTGCAGTTACATGATATGAATGAGTGCATATCCTTGATATTATGATACAAATGTTTTTTACATGGCTCTGTTCCCAGTGTCAGAATAAGATGCCCAGCAGGCACAGGAGAAGAATCATTATATACTTCTTAGAAAAAAGTGTTAGGACTGCAAAATCTTGACCGGCATTATTATTGTGGGCAAACTGCTTAGGGACTGAGCTGCAATATTGGAGTCATTTACTGGCAGTTTAAATGCTCTCTGCCTCAGTTTTCCTTCTTGTAAAATGGACACAAAAACGTCCCTCAAAGCCATATGGATTAATTCAGGTTTCTGAAAGATTTGAGATCTTGGCCTGAAACAAAATAATTGAATGTGATGTTTCTACTGATGAGGGGTATGTGCTGCACAGACCCAGGGAGAAGTTATTTGCATAGTTTTGTGGAATTAGTTTTAGTGGTGTTATTACCCACCAGTAATCAGACTGGTAAACTAAAATAGGACATGATCTAACCCATACCAAGAAAGACAGGCTCATTAAATCAAGCAGATTTGTTTTGTGGTTTTCCCATATATCTGTAGTTATACAATTTACATTGAAAAAAAATCTCAATTTGCAGTTGTGCTCCAAAGTATTTATTTTTAACTATAGAAACTATACTGTTCTGCTTTTTATCTTTGTTTCTCCAGGAAAGCTGGTATATTGTAGTTTGTGACATTTCCATTGTGACAGATCCTTAACATTAAACAGTTATTTAGAACCAAAAGCCGTTGCCCTAAGATACATATGGTTGCACTTAAGCTGAAATCACCATTTTATGTTAGAAAATATTGTTTTCATCATAAAAGGTAAATGTTCCCAGAAGTGTATTAAAATGCTCAGAGATACAAAAGAAAAATATTGGAATTCAATCTTGGGTACCAATGTAAAAATATTTAAATATGCTATAAATTGTGCAGATCCAGCACTGTTCAGTGAAGAATATTTCAGATTATTAAAATATTTTCTGTTCAATAAGAGACACTAAAAGTAATCATGCAGTTTGTGCGCTGTTCAGTGTTAGAAACACTTCTTGATATACTTACTGAATAAAGTTCTCTGGGTCACAAACAAAAGTTACTTCAGCTCCTAAGAGGAGCAATTAGAGCAGGAGAGTGCATCAAAAAAGAAAGTGGAAGGGAAAACGCGTAAATGATATTTAGCTCAGCTCCACCAGGGATGATAAAAGGCAGAAAGGACTCATGTGGCTGAAGTGTATTAATTCATAAAATCACAGACTGGTTTGTGTTGGAAAGGACCTTAAAGATCGTCAAGTTCCAACCTGCTGCCATGGGCAGGGACACCTTCCACTAGACCAAGTTGCTCCAAGCCCCATCCAACCTGGCCTTGAACACTGCCAGGGATGGGGCAGCCACAGCTTCTCTGGGCAACCTGTGCCAGCTCCTCACCACCCTCACAGGGAAGAACTGCCTAAGATCTCATCTCAGTCTCCCCTCTTCCAGTTTAAAGCCATTCCCACTTACACTGTCCCTACAGGCTCTTGTCTAAAGTCTCTCTCCAGGTTTCCCGTAGCCCCTTCAGGCATTGGAAGCTGCACTAAGATGTCCCCAGAGCCTTCTCTTCTCCAGGCTGAACAAGCCCAGCTCTCTCAGCCTGTGTCCAGAGCAGAGCTGCTCCAGCCCTCAGAGCATCTCCATGGACTCCTCTGGTATCACTTCTACAGGTCCCTGTCCTTCTTATGGTGGGTGTCCCAGAGCTGGACACAGTACTTCTGTGCACATAAATGCTTCCTATGCACGTTACATGCAAGAAAGGTACTGACTCATAGAGCTCATGCAGAACATCCTTAAGGTAAGCAGGCAGCATTACAGGGGGCACTAAATGAAAATAATGGCCTTTTTTTGCCATTTTAGCCCCAAATCCTGGGAAAACAAAAAGCAATTTTGTCACCTTTGTTGGAACAGAAGACTTGGTCAGTGAAGGCTTCGTTACACAGCTTACCTTTGTGACAGGTTATCAGGTAGAGCAGAAGGAAGGATGCTGCAGCTGTATGTGGGCTGCAAATGGAACAAAACCAGCTTCAAATCTATCATGCAAATGAAAAGTAGGAGTAGCAATAATATTTTTACCAACAACCTCTTGTATTGCTGAGTTTGTTGCATTTACAATAAAATCATAAATAAGACTCCATAAAATCTTCCTTTAGACATGCCGCTGTCCTTGGGTGCCTTGATTTTGGAAAGGGATCTCAGCTCTACTGCTTCAGATTGGCTAAGAACAACAGACCTAACTGACCTCAATAAACCATGCATCTAAACAGATCTATTTTAAGTGGGTAACTGCTCTCATTAACAGCAATGAGTAACCCCATCAAAAAGTTAAGCAGGAGTAATAGCACCGCCTGAGGCAGAAAACATCATGCAAATCATCATCAAACAATGTAAGTAAAGCTGTATGTGTGCCAACACCCCTTAGCTCAAACCCCTGCATACAATTCCACAAAATAAGATTTTTCTCTATGAAAATTCATCTGCGCTGGAACTGAAAGGTGTCCGGTAGGATCCAGAACCTTCCGATTTGGCATCAGAAGTCTTACCCTGAGTACCACTATTTTCTTCAGCAGTGTATTTATAAAGCTCTCAGCCTCACTTGCCAAATTGGGATAGTGAGACCATAGAGTCTAGCAGGGTCTTTGTCTCTCTGGGCTTCGTATGCATTTTGCAGTAAATGTTTTCAAAGTACCTTGTGTTAAAGGATTCTTGCAGGAATTCTTATGCAGGAGAAGCTTTATTTATTTAGGTCAACATTAGCACTATTTCCTGGCTGTTGTGAATACTGTCTCAGGGGAGAATTTGTTTGTCATTTTAGTTGGAAAATGACAGGATAAAAATATACTGGGCAGTTGCAAACATAGCTGCATTTTTTTCAGTTGACTGGTACAGGAGCCTGGATGGAGGTTATTATTTACTAAATGCTCTCAGTTCAGTCATGGCCTCATAAGAGTTTCTCTGTATTTCTACTTTCCTTTAGTGTTTGTATCCTACATTACTATTTCCCTGTTCTCCTCTTCTTCTGTTGTCAACTTACCTCCTTCCTTTTTTACACTGGGGTCTTACAGAGAACACGGTTATATTTGGAAGAGGTCATCATATAAATGCTGAGACAAAGTCAAGGGTCGCTCTTACTCGGAGCTCGCCAGCATCCCTTAATAATCCTGACATGATATGCACCCAGTTCCTCTTGCTCTCTGCTCACTCAGTGTATAATTTCTCCAACGGATATTTTGTTCTTAACAATAACACGTTTCCATCATGCTCAATGAGGTTCAAATACGCAGCTGTTACAGAGAACTCCCATGGAAACTGATAGGGTATTTGACTGTCGAGAAGTAGATTAATACAGTTTGGGAGATAGTTTCCTTATAAACATTAACTTAGAAAGGAACTAAAGTATGTGTTTACTTTCTGCTCATAAGTACAATTAAGGCTAATCCCCTTTAGTTCCATAAGAGCATTTCTGTACTGGAAGTGCTGGAGTTCTTTACTAACTCAGGGCTGTAGAGAACTGCATTCAAAAGTGTGATGAGGTGGTGGCATAGCTTATTTTGTTCATGGTCTTGTTGCATGTTTGCTCTTCTTAAAGGAAATTAAAAATCAGTTTTAAAGGTCTCTATGCCCAGAATCACTTTCCCTGTGGTTATGCGAAGCAACACATTGTCTTTACTGCCAAAAGGCTGGGTCCCCCACCACTTCGATGAATCCTGTAATCAGGTTGCAATAGTAACAGATTACAGCTGTCATGTTTCTTTTTTTCTCCAGGTTCTGATTTCTCTCCCTGTCTCTGGTTTTCTTCTAGTAAGGGATACTCTCTGGCTCATTTTGCTTAGGTCATCCAGGAGAACTTAAGTGGGCCAATAGTTTCCATTACATTTATCTCCTCTCCTGTCTTTTGCAGCTAACCTAAATGAGTGCCACATAAACAGATAAGATATAGTCTGAACTACATTTGCATGAGTGGTGGTTTGAGAAAAACAAAACCTTATTTCTGAAAGTTTCCCTGAAACAATGCCTTTTCCATAAATAACAAAAATAGCTTGAGCAAAACTTTTTACAATAGTTGATGGCAAATAAATACTTAATGCAAAACTCAAACACCTGTTCTTAAGCCCTGGGTACAGCCCCAGTGTGTTGCAGGAGCAATGCAGGAGGACCTAGAGCCAGCCGAGAACGCAGAACAAAGGATTTTCCCAGTGTGAGCAAGCAGGCTGACACAATGCTGGCAGACTCACTCCTAACTTCGCCATGTTTCCTCCTGCTCTAGCCTACACTGTTGCCTCTGCAGTGCAGGAATACTGCCCCAGGCACTCATCTCAAGGTGTTTGCTCAAAACACTTTGGATGGTGGAAACCCTGATGTTATCCTGACTTACACCTGGTCTGGGTTTCCTTGGGTGTACCAAGCTTGAGTTCTCCTTTGGGTCTCTCTCCTGGTTTAACCAAGCATGAACATGAGCTTGACACAACTTGTGATTTTAACAGAAGCCAAGGTGCAAAATGCCTTCCATGGATGCTGAAGCTGAAAGCCCCTCTCCTGGGGTGCTGAATGGCAGTGGGCAGAAGCCAAGGCTCTGTGCTGGCTATGGACCCACCACCGCACCTTGGGGGTCTCACCCTCTCTGCCCTCCAAACGTGCACTCAGAGGCGAGTCCGTGCCGAGTCATTCTCTGAGGTGAAAACATAGCAAACACATTTGCTGCTGCCTGCCTACTCCAGAGGATTTCCTGGTGCTTTCAGGAGACTGAAAGCAAGCTGAAATGCTCTAGTGCTTTAAATGAGGACTAGGCATTGGTGGGAGGCTTGTTTAGTATCTGAGTGGGATCATGACTACGATGTTCATCTGCATGTTACCAGCATGGAATATACGCAGTTGGGAGCAGTTTGAAGACGAGTAGGCTCAGAAAGAAAGAAAAACTCTTCCAGGGAGGGAGGAGGCAGAGTGAAAGTCTGCTAAGGCTTGCAGCAGGAAAAGATGGAGATATGGGAGTGGGATAATCTCTGCGCTAGGAGGAGATCAGCTACAGAAAATCAACACTTGATGGGAGGCTGCTCTAAACAGGTACTGGGAGGATGATATTTACCCTCCAGGGAGTAGCAGGGTAGGTGCCAAACCTGCCTGTTGAAGAAGCAGGAGGTTACCAGTCAAACCAGCACACAGTGACCCCTGGGGGACCTTTCTTTCAAACACTCCATTTGATGTCTGGCAGACCTGCTTCACACAGCAATGATGTAATAATACAGAAAGTTGACAGCTGCTGTTAGCATCTGATTCTGCTCGGATTGCTAACGCTGGTGTTCCAGGCGGGTTTTCAGGGATCTCTGAAGGAGCAGCCCGTGCACAATGGGTGTCAGGTGTCTTTTAGCATGTACTTAGCAGTTTTCCACACATTTTGGTAGCCTTCCAAGCACGTGAAAAAGCCAACCAAGAATAGCTTATTGTTTTCAAAGATGTTTTAAGACAGGGAATGAATGTTTGCAGCTTGCTGAGGATTTTTGGATGTTTGGCAGGATGGTTCAAGGTGCTGTGGCTTTCTAGCAATGCTCCTGCAGTATTCTTCGCATTCTTTTGTCTGAGAGACGGAAAAATGTATGACTGATTCCCACTTAATTAGGCCTCATCTGATAAACAGTTATGTCACTATTTACATATGAGCAGTCCCACTGAAGTCAAGTCCTACAGCTGTATACTTCATCTGGTAACAATGTAAATCCAAGATAAACAGACTTGGAACAAGAGATGTACATTGCCTTATATGTATGAACTACCTGAATGTAGCAAATGCTTGGCCCTGTCATTCTGGCAAAAGCTAACAACTATCCAGTTTCAACACTCTGTAAATGGATCACCTGACTATTAGTTTTAAACGGTGGACCAAACTCTACTCACTGGTGCTGACTTGTACTGAAGTGTATGACTTGTTCAATGAGTAATTTTGAATCTATTGTGCCCCTCTATGGTAATAAGGAATAATAACCCCTACACCTACTCACATCAAGTGATTTTTCATGGCTGAACCTCCCATAGCCTAGGGATCAGCCCTTCTAGAGATGAAAACCATAGTCAGAAACAAGATGTAGAGAAAGGAAAGGCTGGGAACTCAACAGGCATCTGGGCTTAATTCTACTCCATTTCCTCTCCAATGCCTTTCTTGCAGGAATCTCTCAGCTGTCTGTCAGCGACTCTCCTTCAGCACTTTGGTGCATTGACTGATGTCCTATCTTCAGCTCTAGTCCATCAGAACAACTTGGGCTGTTCTCTCACCAGTGAATGGCACAACAAGGAAAGGACTGTGATTGTTTTATAGTACCTCCTCCTCTTCTGCCAGATAATTCACATATTCCATAGCATCACGTATTACCCAACCTTTTGTTCTTCCCTACACTTTGGTACCATTCTCTTGATTACTGCGCTGGTTTTGCATTAATTACTTCAGGCTGATGTGATTGAAGTGACATAAAGCAAACCCATGCTTAATTTGGCCTAAGGAGGAAGGTAGGTTATCACTTGTCACCTGTCCCCAAGTGGGTGGAGTCCTATTGTGTTGTCTTAAGCAGAAGTCTTGACCAGGAGCTCTTATAGTTAGCTCTCTCTTTGCTTGTGGTACTGTCAGCATGACCCTGCTTTAGTATTCTTAGCAAACCCCATTGATTTGCTCTGAAAAATGGAGCTGGGCAGGACTGAAATGAACTAGTTCCTGCTGTGGATCTCCTGGGAGGCTTTCCTGGAAGTTTTTTGTAAGTTTAACATTACTACATCACTATAATACCGTGACACACCAAAAGATTCTTCTGGACACCTCTAACAACTGAGACCTTCCTCAGAAAATTGAAATATCAAAGAACTTAATGAGATGAGAAGCTGAGGGGGAACAGTGCTGTAGGTAAAATACTTCCTTACAAGTGATACAGCAGGAACTGCTTTCTCAGTGAAAGACTCTGTTTCTTGAGCCATGAAATAAGTATGTAGAAATATTGTTTTTACTGATATTTCATAAAGTTGTCTCTACCCAGAACCACTGAAGACTCCATGGAGTCAGAAACTTTTAAGACTTGAATACATATTTGTGTGATCAAAATATGAACTGTGTGACTAGCTTCCCCAAGTAAATATTTCCATAGTTATTTTATTCCCCTGAAGAAGGGGCAGGAGCTGTTTGCTTAGAAGGCTGGGGGAAGACAGAACTCACTGCAAGCCCACTTGCTGAAACACTTTGGTTTGGAGTTGTTTTTTGGTGGTGGGTTTTTTTTTTTTTTTCCTTTAATGTAATTTAAAAAGCGGTATTCCCAACTAGTAGTAACACATACGATGAGTACTTCCCACTGCTGGAAGAAAACTTCAGCTTCCTAACTGAAGATCAATACTTAAGGATGGAGCTCGGGTGACAACTGATAGGGTGATCTATTGGGTGCAGCCTTACACCGGTAACAGCCTTTCTGAACGGCTCTGCCTGTTGCATAGCATACAGCAAGTGCGAGACGCCGGTGAAGGGATCCAGCAGTTCTTTCTCTTCGGGGCAGCATTACAGGAGACCACTTGACTTTTCTTCTAACACCTTGCCCCCGAGGAAGGGAAGTACCAGCTGTACCAGTCCTAGGGCAGCATCTGCTGGTTATTGCATGGATCAACATACACGGTTGTCATGGAACAGGCTGTTTGCTTAGGCTCCCGGGCAGAGGTACCTGGGACGCGGGGGGTGGGCATGGGGAGAAGGGGCGCTCGGAAGAGAAACGGCCCGTAAATGCTATTGCAGCAGTCGCTCGGGAGAGAATGTGAGCGGGCGATGAGCTGCTGAGGCTTGGGCTTGCTTTTTCCTGTTAGGAAGGGCAGCTCCCACAAACTTTGGAGAGTCCGGGTTCAGTCGGCTGCAGTTCGACTCCAAAGGCGAAGCAGCCCTCCCCGCATTCCAACCCCCGCCCCTCACACGCTCAGCGCTGGGCTGTTCAGCGGGCAATCAACTCGAGTTTCGGAGGCAAAAATGCTGGGGCGAGGACTTTGTGCGACTTGTGGCAGGAATAACAGCGGGGATCGACCTCCTCCAGTGGGGAAAGGGACAGCGGTTGCGCCCGGGCGGGTGGTTTTACACCGCGGACAGACGGAGCCGCAGCAGGAACGGCGGGGACGGGCGGCGAGGAAGGGGAGAAAGGGAAGGCCGGGACCCGAGATGCGCCCCTCTTCCCTCCTCCCACTTGGTGTGAGGCAGCCCCGGGGGGCACAGCGGGGGAAGGAGGAGGTGCTGGGAATTTGCGCCTGGGAAAGGTAGGAGTTTCCGAAAGGAACTCGTCTTGGCAACTGTGCCACGCTCCTCTTGTAGCAGGAGGTAGGATGCAACAAGTCCCTGGAGCGCTTCCCGGTGTGAGCCAGAGCGAACGTGACATTTAAAAATAAATAAATAAATGAATAAAAAATCCAAAAGGCAAACGTTTACTTACCTGTCCCCAGTGGAGAGCTCTGGGGCAGGCCGCCGGTGCGGGCCAGGAGGCGGACGGAGGGCGGCGGGAGCCGGGGCTAGCTTCGCTGCCGGGAAGGACTTTCCTCGGGAACTTTCCGTCCCGCTCTGGTTTCCTGGGAGGCGGCTGCGATCACGTTTTATATCGTTGTTAGCTGGTAACCCCTCTCATTCATTAAGCTCACGTAATAACTCAAAGGGAAACGTGACTCTGAGCTAAGGCGTTTGCGTAAACCTATAGGTTTTTAAAACTCCCTGCCAGTTGCTTTCTGTCTTCTGTAGGCACCAAGGTGGTGGAGAGTTTAAGCTTGCGGATATTGCAAAGGGTTATTAGATTCATAAGTCACACCAAGTGGTGGGCGATCCACTGAGCAAAGCAGAAGTTCTCACATGATGACTTCAAACAAGACACATTACCTTCCAGCATCTGTTGGAGAGACTGGATTTTAAGACACTTCTGTCTCCAGGACAGCAAAGAAACAATGGTGAGTACCAACAAAAAAGCCTATCTTTATAACTGGAGAGAAAACAACAACAACAACAAAATTAAGAAAAAGCTTGAGTTGTTGCTTAACGACAGTATCTGATATCACGGGCTCGGCTTTCTGGCACTTACTATACCAAAGCAGCATGTCAGGCGCGGAGGCCGGGGAAATTGTGCTTTAGACTGTGTAACTTTAATCTCAAAGCTCTTTGATTTAAGGCTGCAATGGAGACGCCGCGCTCGAGAAACTTGGAGCTGTCGCCGGGAGCTTTCCCCCCCCACACCCCTTCCTTCCCCCCCGGCTTTTGCCGCGGCTGACAGCCGCGGGGGGAGGACGGACACACACGGACGGACGCGCTCCGCGCCCCGCAGCGGGAGGAAGCTGTTGGGGGGGTGGGGGGAGCGCAGTGTGCGGAGCCGCGCGGCCGCGGCACGTGACGGCGCGGGGGGACGAGGAGTGGCGGAGGCAGCACCCTGGACAGAGGCGGCGGGGACCGGGCGGGGGCGGCCCTGCTCCGCATAGCTCCGCGCCCCGCTCCGCGCCCCTGCGGGCTCCGGGAGCTGCTGGC
>WYDI02003062.1:0-25611 GCA_009867235.2 Psittacus erithacus | reverse complement strand
CGCCGCGCCGGGGGCGGGGGGGCGGCGGGGGGGGCGCCCCGGGGGGGGGGGGGGGCGGGCGCCCCCCCGGGATTAGGGGGGTGGTGGGGGGGCTGTGGGGGGGCGGGGGGGGGGGGGGGGGGTGGTTTGAGAGGTGGGGAGGGAGAAACTTATTTTGTACCAAAAAAACCTGAACTGAACAAAACCCCATTGGGAATTCCATGGATGTGACCTCGGGTTGATGGGAGAGCAGCGCGGGGCTGGCACTGCCGCCTCGGGGTCCTGGCGGAGTCTGGATCCATGTGCAGGGTCTGGATCCATGCGCAGGGTCTGGATCCATGTGCAGGGTCTGGATCTGGGCACAGCTCCGGAGCAGCTGGGAAGGCTCAGCAGGGCCCAAGGGGACGATGCCCTGAGCGGTCGAAGAGCCATACAGGTGATCAGCGGATCACCCCTTCCGTCCCATGTCCCCTGGCACCACAGACACTGCAGCGGCCTCGGCTCCTCCGCTGGACACTTGGTTTGGAAATACAAACAGGCCTTTTCCTTTGGGATACATCTCCTTTCTGTTCCTTTTTTGGGTTGCTTTTTGAGCATTGAGATAATCAGCCACAACCTTCCCCCTGGCACCTTCCTGCCCTGTCATTGGCTGGTGGGGAGCAGGAGAGAGGAGGGTAAAGGAAACAGAGATGCTGATGCTGACACGTCTCCGTTGGCATCCCCATGGGGCTGGCTGGAGCAGGTGGGATCCTGCATCCCGGTGTGATCTCAAAGCTGGTTTGTGAACCTGTGGGTGATGTTGAGGAATAAAAGAAAGAGGAAAACTGGGAAGAAAAGGGAGGAGGAGGAATTTGCTTTTCTGGTCTTGTTTAAGGAAAAAAAGGAAGTAAATCCTTTGCATTCCGGTGCGTGGCTGGAGGGCTTCACGGTAGGAGCTCCTTGCAGATGCTGAGGGCTCTGTGGAACAGCCCCTGCACCCTCTGCATCCCTGCGCTTGTGAAGGGGAGGATGCACCGGTATCCCTGGGATGTGCCAAACCAAGGGATGCAGCGAAGCCAAATCTGATGCTGCAGCGATGTTCCTCTCCCTGGTTCATGTGAATGAGCCATCCCTTTGCTTGGGCCTACACCTCTTCCCTGCCTGTTAGAGGGAAGGATTTTGGGCTCGGTTTCACTGCAGCCCCAAACAAAAGGTGCCTTTACCAACACACATGAGACCCTGGTGCAGCCCCGTGGTGTTGGCGCAGGGCACACGGAGCTTGGCCAGCGCCTTCCCAGGGTCCTCCCATGGGGAAGACCAGGAAGCCCCATCCCGGCCAGCCCTGAGGGTGATGAGATGAAGGTACCCCAGGAGTTGGTGTCTCTATGTAGACATGGACTTCCTGGGGTGGAGCTGGTTGTGCTCAATTGCTGGGGCTTTGAAGGGTCCAGAGGACCCTGACACAGTCAAAAGGCAACTCCAGTTAGAACAAGGTGATGGGTTTAAAGCAGCAGAAGGGATTCAGCACTGAAGCAGCTTCACTGGCCACAGGGAGCAGCAAGGCTCCATCCCAGGGCACTGTGCAGGGATGCAGCTCTCAGAGATGCTCAGGTGAAGAGCAGGGGTGGCTCCATCACCTCCTGTCCTCTCCCTCGCTCCCATCCAGCCAGGATGCCAAAGGCTTGTTTGGGGAATGCTTTTCCTCCAGCCTGCCCCACCAGGTCCCACCTCGGGGTGCTGGTTCCCCCCCCATGAACCACTCTCCTGAGCTGCTCATCAGGTTTAACTTCTCTTTTTTCTTTAATAATGTATTTATTTCCTTCCTTTGAGGAGAGACAAAAAGTTCCTCATTTCCCTGCTTCTGCCCTTCTCCCCCGTCCTCCTCAGTGCAAGCAGCATCGTGGATCTCATGCAACTGAGCTTCTCCCAGCAAAGCCAAGCGAGAACATTGTGTGCCAGGCTCTATTTTAAGCACCCAATAAAAGTGATTTTTGGAGTGGTTCCATCACTGTGTCCTTCTTTCACAGAGCCCTTGGACCTGCTCAGGGTCCCATGGTGGAGATGCCCAATCCTCAGGGCCTAACCCCTGCCTGCTCCAGAGGCTTGATGGGCACCTATTGATTAATGCATTAAGGAATCAAAGCAGGCCTCTCTTCACCAGCACTTCCTCAGGGATGATTTAAATCAAACCACCCCTTGGGCAGTGCCAGTGGGATGATCCATGTGGATGATGCCATTTGGATGAAGCAGCTTTCAAAGCCTTTAGGAAAATCTACCTGTCAATGTCCAGGACAAGCAGCTCTCCTTCCCAGTGCTTCACCCCCTCTCACCCTTAGTGCTGATCTACAGGTGGGGAAACTGAGGCATGGAGCTGCTCAGTGATTTATGGTCTTCATAAGTCCCTTTTCCCCTTCCAAGCACATCCTGGGGTCAGGAACAAGCGCTTCAGCCTTTCCATCCAGGAGTCACCAAGGGAAGGAAGAGGTGACGGCACAGAGGTGATTGAAGTTCATCATTCACCAATGAAATGGATTCAGCTGTGTTCAAGTGGGTAATTGAGGCTAAATTCAGGCTGATGGGAAGCAGCAGGGTGGGAGAGGTGGTGGCATGGGGTTGTTTGGAGCATGAGGCTAGAAAAGCACTGACCTTGCTGGAGTGATCTCCATTTGCAGGGGATGCTGATGTGGGTTGGGTCTGTCCCACAGCACCAGGGCCTCTGGAAGAGCAAGGACTTGGAGACATCAGCGATGCCAATGGACCATGGGTGCTGCTGAGGTGGGTGCATGAGGTGGGTGGATTTCCCCAGGGCTATAAGGGCTCAGGGAATACAAGGTTTTGGCAGGGACTTGATACGGGGAGATGGGGGGGGGGGCAACAGCCAGAGGAAATGATTAAAGACGGGGAGGGCACCATTGCCCGGCTCAGGGTCCTGTGGAAAACCCCCAGGGCGAGCAGTAGCTTTGAGGATTGCTGAGGCAGAGCCAGGAGCTGCCCTGCAGCAGGTTTAAGCCTGGCAGAGTCCAGCTGCTGCAGGGCTGGATGCAGCCCAGCCAACAGGCACCAGCCCTGCCTGAAGCTGCTCCTTGGAACAGGCAGGGAACAAGCAAGGGCAGCACTAGAAATACAACCAGATCTGCCAGAGGTGTGCTCGTGTCAGGGAGCAGGGAACCAGCTCTGATTCTCCTGGTGCCGCAGGTGCAGTTCTATGGTTCTCCTACAAAGCCATCAAGATGCTCTGCATTGTGAAGCAGCATCTCCTCCTGGGCAAGTGTTCAATCGCTGCGGGGTGAATATGGGGCTGGGCTACAACAGGCGGGCAGAGCTCATCTGTCTCCCAGCTACATGCGGCTTCCTGGGCTCCACCAGCACTGTGAGCCAGGAGGAACCCAAGGAAAGCCAAACACCACCCATGGGACTCATGTCCCTCACACAACTTACTTGTGCCAGCTTAAAGGTGAGGTCTGTGCGCCCCGGAGCTGCCAGCACCCTGCTCTGTGCCCTGCACGGCTGCTGGGTGCCCTCCTGTGGTGGTGATGGGCCCTGGCAACCAACCGGAAAACAATCCAGCAAGTACCTGGCAGCCTGGCTCAGGAGGGGAAGCTGAAGCTGCTCCCCTGCTGTGGCTCCTGATGGCTTCCACCATCTCTGAGAGACATGTCCTGGGAGGGATGGGAGGTCAATCCTCCCTCCCTGGAAGCGGACATACAGGAAGATCACAGGTTCCTTAACTGGGAAAAGGCCTTAACGGTTTTCTCTGAAACAGCACAAATGAAAGAGAAAAGAACCCAAATTATCATAGAATGCGCTCAGTTTAATTCAATTCATTATGCACAGGAAACAAAACCAGCTCCTTCTGCGATTCACGCCTTACTTTCAATAGTGCAAACACAGAGATGGTGCTGAGCAAGCACTCCTGCTTGTGACTGCGGCACTGCCTGCGGGTGCAGCGTGATATGTTGTTCTACACAAGGATCTGGGAGCAATGGGGGAGCTCCGGCAGGAAATCCCCCTTTCCAGACCAGCAAGTCTTTGAGCCAGAGGTACGATGTGTTCCTGCCTTTGGGTTGCTCCTCAGACCTGGTTGTATCTTCCAAGAGTTGGAGATGCCAAAGGTAACTGCAGAGGTCAGTGGGTTCCACCTTCCTGAAGCACCCACTCTGTGTAGCAGGCATGGGGTGTCCCACCCATGGGTGGGCAGCAAGTGCATGTCCCCAGGGTAAAAGAGCACAGGAAAGCAGGACTGCGATCATGAAGCTGCCTGTGTTAATAAGGTGCAGAGAGCAAGCTGATGGGATGTGTAACCAGCCTGTGGCAGATGGGCAGGCACTACCATGGACTCGGAATCCCACCTCTTCAGAGGAGCAAGGAAAAGTCCAGTCACTGCGGACAGGTAACTGAAGCAGGGCTTCCAGAGCAGAAAAGCTGCTGTCCAAAGGTCATCTGTGCTTCTGGAGCTGCTCCACACACGGTTTATTACCCCTGTATAATGTGTGGGTCTCATTCTTGCTCTTGAGAAGACTGCTCAGTACCAGATATAATCTATGCTGGAGGCAGAAGGATGGAACAGCCCCTGGGAAGCCGCACCATGGTCTCCATCACAGTCATGCACCATAACAGATACGTAACACAGTCAGAAAGTTCACAGCTGTCTTCGTGGTAATGCTGCTCAGAGTAAGCACTCTAGAGGGCAGCTCCAAAGGATCTTTGTACCACAGGTAAGGGCTTTCTTTAGGCTAAGCTGGCTCCACAATACGTCTCAGCAGGGGGATGCTGAGGTTTGAAGAGCTGAAGTAAAGGCTGCTGTGTGTCAGCAAACAGTCAGTGAGAAGAGTAAATGCAACGTGTGTACCTCTGGCTGCCAATACAGAGCATTTACCTACACGTGGTTTCATGCTGCAGAGCACTTTAATGTGCTCAATGGCACTCTAGAGTTCCCACACTGAACTTAAGTATCCACCAAAGGAAGAATTTTGCTGGTTCTGGGGATAACTGGAGGTGAAAGTGGCTGAAAAGCAGAGGGATCAGTGAATGAAACCTGACCTACAGTACACTTGTGCCAAGAGACCTCAGCAGGCTCCTGAGGACCAGCAACCAATGTCACTGAAGACAAAAAGCAGTGAAACAGATAGACCTTTTTAGTTCAGGCATTGCCAGCCAGCTCTGCTCAACACTGCTCCTAGGAGATGTGCTGCAGCCACTGCTGGAGGTTACCAAGGAGCTTTCCTCTCATATTGCACTTCATAGTAAACCCACTGCGAGAGAAGAACTCATCCACTATGACACACCAATGGAACATTCAGAGAATCCAAGTTCACCCCCTGAGCACTGAATTCATCTACCTGAGCCAGGCAAATGCTCAGCACCTCCAGACAAAAGAGTTTCTGAATTGGGACCCCACATTAACTGCCATATCTGGAGAAAAGAGGCAACAACAGTACCTGGGCCAATGTCCTGTCTTGTGCTGTAAGGTCAGTGTGGTCACTGCATGCTTTGAGCTAGTTCACCCACACCTCAAGTCTGCCCTTCCTAACTAGTGCCAGAAGAGCAGCTCTTGGTACATTGCTACTTATTTAGACTCAAGTTAAAGTAATAGACTCTCCTTTCCCTGCACTAAACTTCTCCCTGACCTCCAAGCCCCAGTCACAACCTTGGCAGTTACAGCTACACATGGTGTGCTTGCACTGCAATAGCTTATTCTTCTATAGGAAGGAAAATCAACAGTAACATCATCTTATACCCACTACTATTTCAGTTAAAAAGAACTAAGAACTTGACAAATGCAGGTTGTAAACACCGTGGTTCTACTGAACAAGAAGTCACAGAGATTGTTACACTCAAACTTATCTCGCAATTTGCTTTTTATCCTGAACTGCCACACTGAAAACAATTTGATAATGGGAAGTGCACACAGCCCTTGGAAGGCTTTTGGTAGAGACATTCCACCCCATTACTGGAACTTAAAACACTTTGGACTTTTGGGGTTTTGGTCACCACAAATCACCTGCTTTTCAGTGCAGCAAGATCAGAACAATTCCCTAAACCTGCTTTCAGCACATTTAGTTCTTAGAAGCCATGGGGGTGAGGGGGAATTCACAGCATTCAGAAGTGCCACAAAGTGCCACCCCGTGCCCTGCGGAGCCTGAGAGCCTCCCAAGGACAGGAATTATCTGGCAGGAGCTCCCTTTGGTGATTCCACACTGCTGATCTCAGCATGACTAAAGTGCATCACCAGCAACTGAACAGCCCTTTAGTTAAGGGAGCAATAAATCAGCTTTTCCATGTGGATTGATTCCCATGGAGTCATACATATAGATAGTGCACCTAAACACCAGTTATCCTCCAACAGTTAAAACACAACTGTAAATAACAGAGAAATCATCACAATACTATGCAAAACATAAAGTAGATCTGACTTTTGGCAGTGATAGGCAGTAATTGCATATAGCACCTACTCTGGCATCTTCACAGAGAAACAACTTTGCCAGTGGGACCTTCTGCTGGGTAGGATCCGGGTGTCTCACTGCCCCCCCTGACCTGAGGGGCTGGACTCATGCATGGAGTGTGGAGACAAGGGGAACAGCCTAGAGAAGCACCAAGGTATGAGCATCGCCTTCTCTTTTTCTGTCTTCAGGTGCGCTTCTTAGACTAGAGAGGGAATTCTAGAGATGATGAAACAGGGTTTATTCTATGCACTGTACTGAATGCAAATGCCTGTGTACCTGAATGGTGAAGGCACTATTGCTACTGCTGCATGACACAGGCCCTCCAAAGCCCTGCAGAACAGAAAGGTCTGAGCACATACTCTAGGATGTGATCTTGAACTGACATCAAGCACAGCCCACAAGCTAACCAGCTGCAGTCATTTTTTACAGAAATCACCTTCTTTTTCCAGAAAGGCTCATATCCTATCTTTAAAGCCACATCACGCTCTGAATTGAGCATCTTTTATCTGATGAGATGAGGCAGATAGGAGTCGCAATGGTGCTGTAAGCACAGAGCTATGAGAACATCCCCAAACACGCACAGAGCTCTCAGTTAATCCAGCTGGCAGACCAGATTCTGAGCAAATGCTGGACAGGCTTCAGCAAAGCTCTGCTAGGTGACATACAGCTGGATTTAAATGGGAAAAAAAAGAACCAATAGCAATGAAAAGATCCAACATCAAAGCAAAATGTAAGTCTGTGCTTTTGCCATCTGATCTGGGACCTGAGATAGCTATGGATCAAAAATCCAGGAGGGCTTATTTCAAGACTGGTAGCAGAAGGACCTTCACCTTACCTAACAAACCTACGTTAAACACACCCAAAAGAATCAGAAGCCAGGTTATTTACTTCTTACTGACCTGAGGAGAACTGATGCTTGGACCCTCTTTCCCACCCCTGCATATATCTATATATACGTATCTCAGATGCAGACCCCCCCCTTCAAAGGCATTGCACAGGGTTTGACTCACTGGAGAATACCACTCCAACAGCCAAAGTTCTAACTCTTTCCAAAACTTGCTTTCTTTGAGAGCCAGTTGTCAGAACACAGCATCCCAGTGACAGCACTGAGCTGAAATCAGAACATTTAGACAGCTTCAAAGCTGGGGTGTTGAGATACCAATGTGCCAGTCACTCCCTGCTCCCCATGGGCTTTAATTTAAATGGCCATTTGAAATGTGGATGCTGCTTCACTGAATGTAAAGGATTCCTCCACGTTCTTGGTCAGATTTGAATCTTACTTCTCTTTGGTATTCCCTGTCCGAGCTCTGAAGTTAGGGTTGGTGTGAGTGCAAGGAAACCTGTGTGCAATCTTTTGGGGGAGAAGGCCTGAACTGGCACAACTACCCCATAAAGATCCTGATCACCATCTCGATGTCTTTCCTGCACACTGGGCAAGGTGATCTCTTTTTCTTCAGCATCTTTGCACACTTGAAGCAGGCCACAAGATGAGCAGTCCTCCCATGGACAATATTCCCATCCCGTGGCCTGTGATGGCACAGGAAGCAAGGGTTCAGCAATTTTTTGATACTCTCTAAAGACTGGATTTCCTCCTCCTTTTTATGCTCAGTGAAATGCAACAAAGACTCCTGGCTTTCACATTCCTGTGCCAAATCCAAAGACTCAATAGAGCTGCGGGGATCTACACGTGATTTGGTTTCTACCATGTACAGCTCTTTGGGTTGGCCAACTGGAGCTGAAATAGTCCTTCGGCAGTCCGGGACATCGATCCCTTCATCATCCTGTTTGTTTTGGATAGCATCAATGCTGGACAGGGAAAGAGAATGAACCAGTTTGGGAGAATCTGAGTACCAGTCTTTCCGCAAGGCCCAGCAGCGGTAACAGTACCGTTTGCCTGGAGAGTTAAACTTCTTGCATTTGGTGCATTGCCAACAGTCCTGAGGAATGAGTGAGGCAGACAAAAACGGCAGAAGTTAGAGTATTCCTGCATACAACTCATTTCCTCTACATAGGAAAAGCAGCTAAGAAGCTTCATCAAAAAAGGACATTTAATACCAAGCATAAGCTGGCAAACGTGTGATTGCTGGTTTGATTATCAGCAGCTCGAAAGCTTGAAGAGAATCTGGCCACCCCTGTGCATTTTACAGATGCAGATCTCTTAAGCATTAAAATGTGCCCTTCCTCCCTCCCAGCCTTCAGCACTTTGGAAGAATACAATGTTCTCAAGCTGTGCAGTTTATTGAATTTTCAGTATCTCACTCTAAATTCAAGGGCAGAGCTCCTGGAATCAGTCAGGAATACATTTCCCAGACTCACTAATCACTTAGCATCTGCTCAATCTGTACAACTAATAGCAGCTTACTCGACTACCCCACGTAGCAAAGGCAAGAGCTGCCCAAGTTCAGAGCTGTGATTCAGCTGCCCAATGCCAGGGATATCTTAATTTGTCAAGGGTACACAGACTAGAAAATTAAGCTTAAAACTTAGGGTGCCATCAGCAGCCAAGAGCATCATGACACACCACTGCTGACTTACAACAAAACCTCAAAAGGCAAGAAGAAAAGACTTGGCTTAAAACAGGACATATGCAGGAATACAGGTTTTATGTGCCTCAGTATGAAGGAATTCAGGTTGAGGAATGGGGTAATAGAAAGAGGTGATAATCCAGTAATTACTGCTTATTCTCTCTTCCTACCTTCACTTAAATGAGGAAAAGAGCAGTGATCTGTCCTTAGAGAGACACTCCAAGGGCAAAGACATTACAGAAGCAGGCACGCAGGCTCTCTATCTCAGCAAAATGGGGCGAGATGAGAAGTGGATTCTCTGAGGAATACAGAGAAGTTGGCTTGACCTCTGGGATCAATGTAGCTTATAAAAAAGCTGCTTTTGGCTTGATTTTGGGGGAGGAGAGGGGCAGGGTTGGCCTTTGAAACTCATACAAAAATCAGCTTCTCCTACCACAATCAGTAGCAGCTGTAGGATGAGGTTTTTTCCCACTAGAGCAAGGATGCAGCACACTCCAAGAAAGGAATGCTGACCTAAAGGATGCCTACCTCAGAAGCAGCTTCTATATCTGTGTCATCACTTAAGCATTGAGAATCTTCAAAGTCATGCAAACAGGTATCGTCAGTCACCTGGAAAGAGTAGAGGCATTGTTAAAGAGGTGGAATCATCTCTATTTATGGTGGCACTGTACACCAAAACTTAAAGGAATACATCATCACTGTGATAAGTAAGTAATTTCTGTAAGTGAACCAAAAGCCATTTTAGATACAGAATCTATCCCAAAACATCACCAAGTGTTGCTAGGCTGAGTTACAGTCATGTTTGCCTGTGGTCAACTCAAACCTCTCTCCGATGCACACAAGAACCATATCAACGTACATATATAAACACCTGAGTGGTTTTACTAATTTCCATGGAAGAAACTCAATCCTTTAGCCACCCATAACCACCTCACTCTTTCAGCTCTGGATGGTTATAGATCCACCTCCTCCAAAACAGGCACAGCACCATGAGATCAACTAAATAAGGCCAGGCTGTGGAACCCATGCACTGCAGCTCTTTGAAGAGGTACCTTTTGGTCACCTTCTTTCACTTCCTCGCAGTCAACTGCTTCCACCTTGACTGCAGCAGTGCTCTGATCGGATGGGCATTCATTGAGGAACCACAAGTCATCAGTAGTATCTGAAACAATGGCAGTGTCTATGTCCTGTTGGAAAAGAAACCGGGAAGACCACTCTGAGCTCGGCAGCAGGAGTACCAGCACCGCAGCTATCGCACCTCTCCCCTTCTCCTCACTAACAGCCTGCTCGGCCCTGGGCAGCTTCTTCAGTCACCCCTGGGAAGGAAAGGATTCCCCCTTCTAGCCATAAGCTGCTGGCCACCACACTACAGCCATCTGCACACAACTTCCAATCCAGAAGACCAGTGACTCCTGACATACAACCAACGCTCTGGAGTGCAGAAGGACCTCCAAGGGCTGAACACAGCCTCCCAAGAGCACCTAGTTTATTTCAGAGCACTAAAGGTAACCAACCACCTGATGTGAAAGGCTGGGACAGGAACACACAAGGGAGAGGCTGAAAATCCTGGAGTGGGAAGGGGAAAGAAAGAACAAGAATCATTTATTTACTTGGAAGCCAAAAGAGGAGAGGAAGAGAGCACAGCACACCTATTTAAAATGGCTACACACCTGGTTAGTCTGAATATCTGTTGATCCATTACTTCTGGACTTGTAATTGCTTCTGAGGTTGCCTAAAAACCACCATGGAAGACCAGCTACATCCCATTCCTCAAACACTAGGTCCAGTTTAGGCTTCTTGCTTTTAGAGAGGTTTTCTATTAAGTCTTTGTCTGTAAGAGCCAAGTAGAATCTAAGTCATGCCACACCTACATTATTTAAGAGATCAGCAGAGCAAACTTGGGCCCCATCTGATTTTAGCAATCTTTCTTGCTCCTTCTTACAACCAGTTACTCTACAAGCTCTGGGATTTGTATGAGTGCACTGGGATGTTGCATCTGCAACACATCTGTACTCATGCATCTCCCAACAGTCACTGCACAGCCAGTGACTGTCAGAGGCACGGAAGCATCCCAATGCTCCCAGTGTCTCTAGAACAGTACAGGTCCTCTTCAGCTTTACCTTAAGACAACACAGAACCACGGCCACTTCTTTCAGAGCTCTAACCAAGTCAACACTGAGCCTTGAGTGACTGAAGATGCAGACAGAACTGTTTCAAGTTTAGTTCAAATTCCCAGTGATGGGAGCTCCTCAATTCCCAAACTTGCCCCAAATGAAGCAGGAAGGCAAAATCCATCCTCCACAACCCCATGCTTCAGACTCCTTTTTAGCCCATTTAGTTTAGTCTACGATCCTAACCTCAGCAGTCTGAATTTCAAGATAACCTTGAATCTATCTCTGTTCAGTGCCAATAGTTTCAAAGGCACAGACAAGGACTGTTCCCACCTCTTTTGTACTTGCAGCCAGGAAAATATCTACCACTCTCATTTGATCTGGAAATACCCACTCTTGCAAAGAAGATTTGGTTTTACAAATTAGGTTCCTTGATATGAGGATGACATGAGAACAGAAAAATAGAACAACAGGAAAATTGCTTCCATAACATCCAGCAATTCATATGAGTGAGCCAGCAAGAAATCCCCAGACATTAAAACAAAGGAAATGTCTAAATATGAAGGAGCTGTATTACACTTAAGCTGGGGAGAAAAACCATCCATTGTTATTCAGTTCCTTGACTGGTCTGCAGGTAATGACTGCAGCCTGCTCAGGCTGTGTTCTGTGTAATCAGAGCAGAGAGTCCCTGGGGAAGATGAATGGATGCAAGTATAATTCCAACATTTAAAACACCCTTCAGCAAGGTCTGTGAGATTTTTCATGGCACTGTTTAGTGACAGATGTGTTTTTGGGGCTTAATCTGCCATTTTATTCAAAGTGTTTGTTTATTTATGAGACCAAATAGCCAAGCTAGAATACACATCTATCATCAAACCCCTCTGGCGAACATTTGCAGTTCTCCCAATCTTTAGCATAAACCTCTGATTTTTAAAGATTATATTCCACAACGGGTTTTCATTAGTCTCCCAACACCCTCTTCCAGCATTTTGCTGATGCAGAGCTCAACGTGTCTCACTGGAGAAGCAGCACAAGAGCTTGCACACACTGTGTTATTGCAGAAGAGCTGGCACTCACCTTCGTAATGCTCACATTTTTGCTCTGAGGTAGACAAAGCAGCAGAATTGCTTTCACCCTCCATGATGCCAGGGTCAGAACCTTCCTGCTGCCTAAACTGCATGAAGGAAGGAAAAAAGAGGTGTTAGTCCAGCAGAGCTTACAGGGACAAGGGGATGTAGCACTTCCATTCCGAGTTACCAGCTGCAGTACAAGACCAAGAAGTTATGAAAGGTTTCTGAACAACAACTACACATTATTAACCCTTTAAGAAGGCTAATGCATCTGTACAATACACTTGCAACCTAGGAAAAACCTTAAGAGTGGCAAAAGTTCAAAAGTTGTCATCTCAATGCAGTGACACCATGATCTTTTCTGATTCTCTGGCCCTCAATGTGAACAGACACCTCCCAGATCAGGCCCAGTGAATCCCACAATATACCTGGATATACTGAATGTGCAAAGATTTTTCCTAGGTTTCAGATTCTGCCTGAAAGCTTCTGAAAACAATCCTCCTAAACACAAAACTTGGTCACATGTTTTAGAAAGCTTAAGTATTTGGCAATTCCTACTCAGAGAAAGGGTGGGAGAGAGTGGGGGAAAGACATGAAAATACAGAGCACGCTGGAGGAACTGAGGACTAGAAGTGCTACACCCCGAGAAACGCGCTCAGAGACTGGCACTCTGTTATGAAGAGAACAGAGAAGGGTCACTCTGTCCCTGCTCTGTGGACTCCAAGAACTTTTCAGGAAGGTGAGGACCTGGCAGCCAAGCAGCACAAAGTTCTGGCAGTCCACCATGCACAGGTACAGAGAAGGGGCACTCTGTACAACAAAAGAAACCACCAGGCAGTGGGTTTACCTTCAGCTGGTCTTGGCTTGGCTTATCGACGCTCTGTTCCTTTGCGAGACTCTGTGCAGCATCTAGATGGCAGGTAAAACAAAAGAAAAAACCTTCCCTGGTAATAACCATTCTCACAACACAGGGTCTTCAGCAAGCAACCAACGAGCCAGGCTTGGCAGACCTCAAAGGAACCCTTTCCAAGAGCTCTTTCTTCCTTAAGAGAGCTGGCCATCTCCTTGAGAGGCATTACTCCAGGTTCGCTAGGTACACACAGAGGCATTAGCCTATGGAATCCAGAGTCTGTACCTCCTTGGAGATGAGGCTTGACGAAAACTCACAGAACCTCCTTCTTCCCAAGGTGAAAAACCACTCCTTTTCCTACCAGCTCTCCTGCCATCACAAGCTCTAAGCCCTTTCCGCAAAAGGTCTGCGTGGAGGCAGAAACCCAGAGCAACAGCAGAGTGTGAGGACCTCTCACGCGAAGGCTGGATCAGATCCGTGCTGAAGAAGGTGAACAAAGAAGATCTTTATAAATACCTGAGGATACCACCTCCTGCACCTTAGGCTGAGACTGAAAAACACCTTTCTTAAAAGTCTGGGCATGAAGAACAATTCCTAGACTACAGAAGGGAGAATTCCATGCACAGCAAGCTCTTCCCTGGGTAACTGTGTACACATCCGGCACACAATTTAATCCAGATGATTATGCTGGCCCCAAGAGTTAATTAAAAGGCCAACCTCAACAGCAAGAACAATCACATTACCAGAAATCTTCCTACACAACAGGAGAGCTGCACTTGTGAAATCTACCCTTTAAACAGAACAATGTGCTAGAGAACAAAAGATTGAAGGATGGCTCCTGCTTGATCCTCTTTTAATCCAGAAGGGAAAATCCCTGCTGAATACCAGGCTGGCAGGAACAGTCCCATTCAGTCATGAATCGTAGCACTGACAGACACTGAAACCTGCTGCTACAGGCAGAAAAGTGGACCTCAAAGTATCCATAAAATGGATCAGAACACAGAACCACATGACATGGCTCTCTCACATGCTCTGCTCTCCATGCATTAGTTCAGCTTCCCTGTCTTCCCTTCCATCATCCTACAGCTGCTGCAGTCAATGATTATTTAATACCTGAAGGAAAACAGAAGCCAACTGGCTCATCCATAAGTGGTTTGGCTCTGCAGGGGCATTAGAAGAGGCGAAGACTGACCCTTCTAACATGACAAACTATAATGCAATAATGCAAACTAGCCTTAAATACTGTGTGGAAAGACTCCCCTTACTGGAAGGCTTCCTTTCTTCAAGCCAACACATACTATACAAAATGTCCTTAAAGTGAGATATTCCTGAGTACACCTCAGGTGAATCACTTAAGTAGAAGCTTGCCAAGTAAGAGCACCATCTGATAAAGAGCATTCTGTCAGAGCTTCCTCTTTATCATCACGATGTTCTGCAGTCCCTTGCTTTCTACAAGTGTACTTAAAAGAAGTGGGCGAGACAACCTGCAAAATGCTGCGCTCATAAGCTCTAATTTGACTAATGAATACAAGCAGCTATTATGGAACATGAAGACCTCTTCAAGCTCTACGGCACTTTCAGTTACTCCTATGCTGCGACAAAGGTAAAACAATACCTAGAGTCATCTTGTCAAAGGTCTGCCAAGAGTGTTTCGTTTTAGTCACACACACACACGCACACACAGAGCACACACACAGGCAGACACAGTGGTATAACTCAGCGATCATTGCCCTAAAGGAACAGTGCTTCCTTTGGCAGGTTTCAAGGTAGTTACACCAGGACTGGAGCACACTCGCACACGCAGCCACACGCACCCAGTCACAGGCACACACCAAGTAGAAGGGGACAGGGCAGCAGAGGAGAAGGTTTCACTGGGATCCACATATACTGCCTGTAGGGAAGAGGCCAGGGCATCACCAGTGAGGGAAACAGCACTCATACAGTTATTCTGCAGGTAACGTGTTTAGATAAGAGTCCATTTAGGAAGATTCTCCTATATAAGCAGACAGAGGGACCTCAGAGGTACCACTGCATGGCTCAAAGGAGAGGACTGAGTACTTCAGGGCTGTGTTTTCTCAGTTTCTAAATTTGCACAAGCTTTTGTATACATGTGCAAATACAGACTAAGCCCTTACAAAGAACCGAGTCTATACTATCTGCTGAGAGACCTCAGGAAGCAGGGCACAAAACTCCACAGCTCCCTCATGATCTGCACACTTGTAGTTTCATCAGAAATCTTTTTAGCCAATGAAGATTACCACCCACACAATGGGCTCTGGCTGCAAGGAAGTCTCAGCTGAGATTAAGTGAAGAATAAATCTTAATTCATGACTAAGGGCTTTTGATGCAGATAGATTCGGTTTCTCTTATGAGCTGGGAAAATAAAAGTCACCTTTAAAGGCTCAAGTGTTTGACTAAAGTCCAGCCCGCTTTGGCTTGTAGAATCAGGCTGGGTTTCCAGCACTTTGATATTGTCTCAAGACTATTCAACTATAAAATGAGGTGAGAAAGAAGTCACAGGAAGTCACGTTACTCAGACAGCTAACTGATGTCGTATCACAGCTACTGATGGTGCACACGCAGAAAAGACAGACTCAATGAGATCGTCTACTCAAATACTTCAGCAGCAGTTTGTTTCAACTTCAGAAACATTTCTCTTTTCTGAATATCATTACTTACCCAAATTACATCAACACTACATTGAATATACTTGCCCATACTGTGACAAACCTACCTGCCACTGCAGCAGAAGTCAGGTTCTGTTTCAGCATCTCATAGACTGGGCTGTGGGAAAGAAGGTGCTGGTTGAGTACATTCACAATCCCAAACAGCATTCCACTTTTCAATCAGGGACAGAAACTCTCTTTTATTATCCAGACACGCTGGAAACTACAGAGGGGTTTTTTGCCACTCCTAAAAGCTTGCTACAGAGAAGTCTAGCTCAGAACTTAACTGAAAGATACAGATTTTTACTCATGTATGAGATGAAGGGCCTAAGAAGATGCAGAAATAAAAAGGGGAAAGGATGTCACCTTCAGCAGCTCACTGCCTACACCATTCAGAGCAAGCTCATGATAACAAAGGAGCTCAACTCAAACTTGTCAAGAGCATTATCAATAAGCCACTGAGCAGGACACTTGGTATTCACAAGGTTTATCCAACGCTGAACAGCAACAGTGACACCAAGAGTTTCCTGTCACTGCAACCTCTGTAATACAACATTACAAAGGTGACTTTTTCCTACCTTGGATCTTTCACAGAGAAGCTCTCCAGTCCCAGCAGTTCTCCCAGCTGATCTCCTCCACAATAGACCATGTGTTGCTGCCTTTTGTCATATAGCTGCCTCACCATGATATACTGTCCTAGGTAATGCATAACCTGTGGACACATACCATACCATTAGCCCTATTTGCAGCTGAAACCAAACCATAAAAGACGCTGTAAATTTGCTTTAGTTTCTGATACTTGTATCCTGCTACCCTATAGAGAGTGTGAGTCAAATTGTACCTCCTTTTTATGCACATCTGCAATTTGTTGGTGTCTCTCAACCAAGGGGGAGTTATACTTTACCATATTGCTATGAGGTTTGTAACTATTAACACTTGACAAGAAGGAAAAATTAGTGCATTGATATCACAAAGAAGGTTGGAGAGGAAACATCCTCTGAGAGCCAGGGGACACTGCCAGCTACAACAGATCAGACTTAACCAAGTTAAAACATGAATCTATACAAGTAACCTGCATTTAACACTCAACTCTCCCCATTTAAACCATTCAATTTAGTTTTGCAAAGTTTCTTAGGAGCTAAATAAGTTATTTCAATGCCTTTAAGTATTTAAACTAAGCCATGGGGCTCTGCAGGAATATCTGACACATCCATAATGAAAACCCTGTGCATTTAATTCTTTGCAGTCAGGATACTCTTGTAAATCACAGTGTCACGGTTTTAATCTTGTACACATATTGCATTTTAAGCTGAAACAAAATGCATTCTCTGAGGTTTAGCTGACAGGCCATTTCAAAGGAAAGTTGGAAGAAAAATGTCAACAGGAATCCAGTTCTTGAGGCTTTCATGCACTGAGCAGAGAGCAAGACAATCAAACAGCATCTCCTGTGCTCCCTCAGGGATGTGGCTATCCCTCAGGGATGTGGCTATCCCTCAGGGATGTGGCTATCTCATCCCTGCTTTCTCTAAAGACAGTTTTTTAGGATAAATCATTTTCTTCTATTCCAATTCCTCCAGGAGCTCTCAAAGCCATTTATGATCAGCCCTATGGGTAAGGGATCCCTGTTTTCCCAGACAGGGCTTCACAGAACTGAAAGCAGACAGTCCCACCCCTTCCTCCCAGAGAGCCATCTGCCAAACAACCAGGGACAGGCACACTTCCAGTGCCCCGAAGCTGAGCCCACCTCCTTCAGCGTGAAGGTTTCCCCCTGGGCGCCTGCAGCCTGCAGAATCTTCAGAAGTGGCAGTTTGGGCTGCACCTGGAAGAATAAACCACAGAATTTGGTTTGAATGACCCAAAGCAGTGAGAGGAAGCCCCCTGACACATGTGCCTGGTGTCACAGCCAGCAAGCTCAAGTGACCAAGTCACCCTGTGCAAGACAAAGCAAGCACAGAGCTGACAAACCAGGGATGAGCTGGAGGTCGTGGGAAGCACTGCTTGCCTCAGGCTAACCTGCTGAAGGCTGGGAGTCATTTTCACAAGGAATCTGCACAGACAGCCAGCTCTAAAGGCTTTAATCACTTACATTGTCCCATTAACTTTGATGTCATTCACCCTGGGAGGGAAGACTGGAAACTCAGATCCTTGGTATGTATGGAGTCCTGAGCAGTGACTAACCAAATGTAGTGAGTCATCTACTCAGGAGCAATGATGGTGCATTCATATTGCCACTTCAAGAGCAGCGTGCCTGAATTTCCTCAATTAATGCAGTGAATAAGTGAGATCTGCTCTGTACTGACCTATGTATTTCTCAGGCTCCATGAACAGGCACATAGTAAGAGTGAATCAAACAGAAGGTGTGGTTAATGAACACCAAGAATGAGAACCTGCATTTTCTGTGCAGCTCAGTCATAAAGCAGACTCTTTCATTCCATAAAACAGAAAGCACCCTGGGAACAATGCAACTGTTCTACAAGCCCTTTAGCTTTCACCCACACCCCCAAGCAGCTCTGAGTAGCAGATGATGCTATATAAAACAGCACCAAGTTTTAAATAGCTTCTCACTCCCCCCCAGGCTGCTACTTCATTTATTCCACAGGAATTCTAACAATTCCTAGGAGAATGCCACCACGTGATCCTGTGCCTTGTGCACCCACTGTTCTTTGAATGCTACACAGTTGTGTACAATGTTGTACACTAAGGGATGCTTCCCACACTGAACCTCTTTTATTCTCCTTGTCTAGCAGATGCTAGTGCAGGAAGACATTTCAACCTGTCTCAGGACAGAAAGCCCAGCCCTCAGCACACCACATTCACTGCTGTTTCCTCTGCACTTTGCACAGGTTTATCCTCTCAAGGCATGTCATCTGTACCAGCTGTGAAGCCCTCACCCATTGAGTGTTAGATGGGTTCACTTGTGTCTCACACCCACTCCTCTTTTTCTGCCTATATAAATGCAATGGTAAACCCAACTTCCTTTCCCAAGGGGCAGAGCCTGCTTGCAGTCTTCCATTTCCTTGAGAGACAGCCTGAGCTGCAGCACCACATTTCTGCACAAGGTAAGGAGAGTAGGGTTTGGTTGCTTGGTGTCAATGTAGTTTACCACTTGGCTCTCAGGTGGTATTTGGCAAGATATTTCTGAAATATGAATATGTCTGCTTTGCCTGTTTTCTCCTTATTGTATTTACTAATGCATTTTCAAGCTCAAACAGAACAGCTCATGTCCAGCCCCAAGTCTTTCTCAAGAACAGCTAGAGAAATCTAGGAAAAAGCTCAGCACAGCTCAAGTAAGTGCTTGTTTCAGCACATGATTTTAATAAGAGGAAATTATGTGTTTGCATTCATTCATTTCTCTAATGACCACTCTCAAATGGATTTGAAGTAATGTCTTGTACATCTCTTTCTGATTAAAGAAGCAACCTAGTTAGCTTGCTCATTTTAAAATGAGCCCTTAGCTACCACAGTAAAGCCAAAATGGAAGTGTTTAATCCACACTGCCTGGGACACTGAGTGGTGACAATCAATATTTTGCTACTAATATCAGAGCCTATTTACTTTTTGCATGCAGAGTGAATTGGCTAAATAAGCATATCTGACTTGGCTATGTTTCAAAGCTTCTAAATTAAGCTTCAAATGGGAGGCTCTCTACTTCCCATCAGCTTATTTCCACTCCTGCCACATCCCTTCATGTTGTGCAGATGGTTTGTACAACGAATTGGCTCTGGAAGGTTGGATGCCTGTCCTGGAGAAGCATTTTAGATGAGATTTCTCTTGTTATTTGCATGTTTCTCTTCTCTGACTGGCTGTCAACATGGTATTGAGACACACCTATCATGGTCACCTTGGCTCACAGATACAACTACCTTTTGTTCCAGGGAAATTCTAGACATAGTCAATAAGAGGAGTACTACAAAGCAGGCATTACTGACTAGACAAAGGTCAGCATGCAAGGTTGCAAAACCCTGCTACAACTGTCACAAAGAGCCCAGCGTTAAGGGGGATGCTGCATGTAGAATACTTCAGGTACAGGTCCAGCACAAAAATATTCATTATACAATTTCTCCTCTGGCCAATTTGAAGTGCAGTTTTCCCTTCCTCCCCCTTTAATGTTCATAAATCATTGGTCTGATAGTGAGAGTAACACAGCTCCTCAGGATAAAAGCCCTACTCCATTAGGCTAAATTCTTCTAACTTAAATGTACCTGAAGAGGTTGAATTTGATGGAAGAAATTGCTGCTTTAGTGAGGAGAAAGCAGTGAGAATAAGTGGGAAAAGCAATTACCTGGTTAGCTTGTCCAAGTGCTATTCTGCAGGCATTCTCAGCTGCTGGATGCTGGGCAGAGCTTGGAGATGTCATTGTGGCAGTGATGAGCTATTTAGAGCAGAGACCTATAAATGAGAGGAATGTTCATGTACCAGCAACCTGGTCTTGACTTTAACCACTTCCACTTCTTAGAAGCTTCAGGAAACAAGTGTTTAAAATCAGCCTTGCATGCATCTCTTAAATGGCTGCTGCATAATGCTAATGTTTCTGTGCCCCTACCCTGCTCTACTGAAACTGCATCTGCTTTGCCTTAGCCAAGCTGCATCCAGCTGCCCCATGCTGGACAAACAGCCATGAGGGAATAACTGGGATCCATTTCCTGCAGCACTGAGGATGGTTTAGCTCTGCTCATCTCTAGGAGCAGCAGCACAACATGGTGAGGAACTTGGGGACCTGCCAGCTGAAGGGAACTGCCAGTCTCCATCAGGCTCTTGGCAAACTCTTAATGTGGTGAAATCCTGCAGTCAAGAGGTGGGGGAGTAGAAGATGAGTCACAATCAGCCACAAGGGAAACCTTCAGATTTCAAATCACCAGACAGCAACCCCCTGATTGCCCAAAGGAGTGGTCATTGCAGACTGCAAGGATCGACACATTCCCCACTTGCCTTTGCCAAGGGTTGAAAACCTGCCAAAAGCTGCTGCTGCAGCAGCCTTCATCCCATATGCAGGCTCTAAACTAATAGTTTGAGCAGGTGAAATGATCATTTCCTGGAAAGGCACAAAAGGGGAAGTCCTGCAGCAATTTGAATTTGTCAAGCCCTATCAGTTTCAGCACCACCCAAGGAGCACAGCTTCATATGCAGAATGATCTGTAATGACTCATGTTCACAGCACAATCCAGTTTGCTCCACCCCACGCAACACCTTTGAAAACTTCTTTATGCTTAAAGGATGGTGTCAGTTAAGCAGCCACTGCAAAAAGTAACTTGGTTACAAGAAAATCTCCATTTCAGTGTGAATCTGGTTGCTCTTCTGTAGAACAATATCAAGAAGCCCTTTGGTGAGCTTAAGGCTGGAGCATGTGGTGAACTGAAAAGAGTGGCTCCTGAATTTGCTTACACAGATACAACTTTGGGAAAGCTTTTTCACGTGCAACCCAGCAGCAGTGCCAACTTTTAATCACTTCAGGAGTTCAAACCTGAAGGCAAAAGCTTTCAAAGCAGCATCTAAATTCTTTCACAGAATCTCCCAGCTACAGTAAATGAGTCTGTTCTTACATTAGCTACAACGAATGGGAGCCAGTATGAGCAGCTACATTAAAAAGTGAATGCTTGCAAAATAACCAGACTTCTGCCTGAGGAATGTAACCAAATATTCTCCATGTAGACTAAACAGGCTGAACAGGCAGTGTAGAGACTCGGCAATGACACAGACCTGAGCTGTGGCACCAATTCATGTTATTGAGCACTGGTAACCATCCAAGCCCATCGCTCCCCTGCCCCAACTATTAAAACTGAGTTGCAATGACTTTGTTAGAAGCTGCTGATAGTTCTTACAGCATTACGTTCCTCTGAAGTAAGGCAGTATCAGGAATAAAATCATTCCCAAAGATCAAGCAAGTCTAAATATTCAGGAAATATTAATTAAATTAAAGCACATTCAAGTTTGAAAAATAACATTGATCTAGGTAATAACCCAAAATAAGTGACATAACACCTAAATTACTTCCATGCTACCAGCGCCTTACCTTTTAACCAAGGTTTCTACTTGATAATGCCAAGCACACAGCCCACGAGCTGCCCACAGGACCCCCAGTGCGGTGCAAGCTGAGCTGTACTTTGTACCAGCCAGAGACCAACTCACCAACCTTGAACTTCTCTGCTGGCAGCAGGAACACAAGGATGGGCCTGCTGCTTCCCTTTGCTCTTGCAGTGCTGGAGAAGCTCTGCCTTGCCTGGCTCAGCTCCTCTGGGCTCAAACTGCTCCTTCGTCTGACTGTTTGAGTCAGAGGGGGAGTCACTGAACACATCAGCTGCTGCTAAGAGCTTGAGCTGGTGTGAAAAGCAGCCAAATGGGAGAAAGCAGTGGCTTTCCCCACCCTGCCTTTGGGGAAAGGGACTGCCACCCCTGGGTGAGGGAGTCAACTCAAGATCACTTTAACTGTTTCGGTACTGGGTTGATTAGAGAAAGGCAAATTCATGTCTTGCCTCCTGTCATTATCTCCCCTCACAGCCTGGAAGCATCTGAACTCACTTGCAGCCAAGTGAACGCAGCTCTGGTGAATCTACGCTCTTCCCCTCTACACATGGAGCTGCATCTATAAGAAAATGGACACTGGAGCAGAGCAATGACTCTGAGGAAGCTGTGAATCACCAAGGAGTCATGAACCAACCTTTTCTTCCACTCAAGCACTTTATATGGTCATGCTTGCCACACGGACAAGTCATCTGCCTGGTGTGTAAGGCCAGCTTCATTCTCTTCAGAGACGAAAACCCCACCAGACCACAGCTTGCGATGCACAGTGAAAACAGGGAGTGTAAACTAGACATTACTTGTACCTGTGCCCTCTGATGGCTCACTCTGGGTTAAGGTCTGATGGTTGTGTTTTGTCCTTCATCCTTTTTCATGCTTTTGAATAAAGCAAAATGTCTACTGAGAACAAACCATGCAGTCCCATGTACTGCATCACAAAGGAGGGAGGCTTTAACCAACCAACTCATGTGGCAACTCAGAGCTAATGAGGTTACTTCCTCTCGGTGAGCCCCTGTGCTTCTTCATGCCTGCAAGTCTTCCTGCCCACTCATCTCGCCTGGCCTCCGATAGAAACCCCATTTCTCCTCCCTGTAACTCCCACCTTACTCCATCCCTAGCTCCACCAGTGATGTCACAGTGCTTCCAGGGCCACAGGTTTCACCTGCTCACATCACTGGGTTCCCAGCAAGTCCATACATGTCCTTTGAGAGCTGCACGGTGCCCCCCCTCCCTACCCCCCCCCAGCAAGCGCTGCCTGGTCCCGGTTCCACTCCATGGGACCTTGCAGTAATGCAAAGCAACTTGTTCTGTCTCCTTTTCTTACTGGAACAACTGGTGTAAGCAGCAACTAACTGCAAGCCATGAGCTGTCAGACAACAGGAAGCCTTGAGTTAACACAAGTTTAACAGACAACATAAAAGCGTTCAGCAGGAGCAGAATCAGGGTAATACTCGGAAGTTCTGAAGCACGTTTCTGATGGGCAGCGCCGCATGCTCACAGCGTGCTCCCAAGCACAACCGGGTAGCAGGATGCTGCTGCCGAGACGCGGTTTCTCCAGCGCAAGGGCGGGTTTGGCCCTTGCCTTTAACACCGGGTACCTTCAACACCAGGTGCCTTTAACACCGGGTGCCTTCAACACCGGGTGCCTTCAACACCGGGTGCCTTTAACACCGGGCGCCTTTAACACCGGGTACCTTTAACACCGGGTGCCTTTAACAACGGGTACCTTCAACACCGGGTACCTTTAACACCGGGTGCCTTTAACATCGGGCGCCTTTCGGGGTGGTTTCTGCCCATGAAGCCCATTTTGAAGCAGAAATGCTCATCCCGGCCCCGCTCCCCGGGCGCTCCCGTCCGCCCCTCGGGCGTCAGCAGCGGGAACCCCGCTGAGCTCCGGCCCCGCATCCTCTCATCCCGCACCGCCCTCCTCGCGCCCCAGCGCCGTGCCCCCGAGGCGGCCTCACCCTACAGCTGCTCCATGGGCACCAGGCCGGCCGCAGCCCGGGGCCGGGGGGAGGGAAGGGGGGAACGGGGCCTCTACACCCCCCGGGGGCTCCTCTCCACCATCTTAGCGCGGCCTCGGGCGCCGCTTCCCCTCACAGCCAACATGGCTGCGACGGCGCTTCCGCGGGGCACCGGGCCCGCGCCGCCGCGCCATAGAGCGCAACGGAAGTCATCCCTAGAGAGGACGGGAGGGCCTAAGCCGGGAGCGCGCCCGCCATCCCCGCCGTGGAGGACCGAGCGGTGCGTGTTCCCCCCGCCAGGCGCGAACCCCGCTCGGGAACCGCGGGACAACGGACGGAGCCGCCCCGCCAGGCCCGGTACGAGTCCCCTGGCCCGGTAGCAGCCTCCCCGCCAGGCCCGGTACGAGTCCCCTGGCCCGGTAGGAGCCGCCCCGCCGGGCCCGGTATGAGTCTCTCGGCCGGGTAGCAGCCGCCCCGCGCTCCTCTTTGGGTTGAGTGCGAGCGCCTTCTCCGCGGTAATGCGCAGTGATAACACTGGGCCGTGCGGGGCGTTTGCAGAGCCCGGATAGCTCAGTCGGTAGAGCATCAGACTTTTAATCTGAGGGTCCAGGGTTCAAGTCCCTGTTCGGGCGAGTTCGCTTTTTGTCGCCTGCTACCTTTCATTTTGGGGGGGGTTTTTTATTCCCACCCCCGGAGCGCGGCCGGGACCCACCGGAGGGAGGAGCCGCTGCTGCTGCGGGGGAAAAGGGTTTTGAGGAGGGGAAAAATCGCTGTAGAGGGAAGGGAGAAAATAAAACCGAGCGAAAAGGAATCGCCCGAACAGGGACTTGAACCCTGGACCCTCAGATTAAAAGTCTGATGCTCTACCGACTGAGCTATCCGGGCTCTGGCGACGCTTTTTCCTCTGCCTGTACATCCCCCTGCCCGTGCACCCCATGGCTGCCTTCACCTTCCTGCCTGCTCTCTCTTGCCTGCACCCTCCTGCAGTCCACGTTCCTTCAGACGCTATCCATCCGCGTCACCGATACCACGGTGATGGCACAGCTCGGGGTGGCAATAACCCAGCAAGAGCTGTTTCTCTTCTTGGTCCCTGATGGAGGTGTGGCATGGGCTGATGGGTAGAGGAGGGTCCCCACTGACACCCATGGGTCCATCTGTGTCTTCCCCCCACAGCAAAGTGGGGTGCAGTGGGGATGGCTGTTTTGGAGGGGGTTAGGGAAGGTTTGAGGAGGACAAGGAATAATCTGCCCAGGATTTGGGTATTCTGCCTGGGGAATGTGATTTCTGCACACTGGGGTGTGATTTCTGCAGCCACCCAGCTCAGCTCCATGGTTCCCATGTGGTTTCACAGGCAGTTGTGGTGCTGGTTGGGGTCATTCTTCCATCAGGGCCTGGAGGTGCCCATCCGCACCAGGGGACTCCCAGCTCCCTGCATAGCGTGGTGAATCCCGCCACTACCTCTCTCCATCCTCCCAACCTCCTGGTGAGGGATCTCCAGGGAAGCAGGGAGACTGGAATTACACTCGGCCACAACTCAGCCCAAACCACAGGCTGTGACCCGCCGCCCTCCCAGCGCAGTTTGTGGCTCTTCCAGCGTGGTGCTGGGGTTTTGGGGGTGACCATAACCCCCCAGTGAGCGCCTGCCAGGGCCGGCTGCCCGCAGGAACACACCGCATCCACCACTGCCCTGGCTCCGGTGCATCCGCTGCCCATAGCGTGCTCCTCGCACGTCCCCAGCAGCCGGGGGGCTCTCAGCATCCCCAGTGGGAGCTCTGGGGTGTCTCATCAGCCCAGCGGGGCATAGCCGGGAGCATCCCGGGCACACACGGGGGTGACCCCGCTCCGTGCAATGCGGCGGCCCGCCGGGAGATGGCCCCGCGCCGCTCTGCGCCCCGCCATTGTCCGCCGCGCTCCCTCCTCCCTCCTTCCTCCCTCCTCCTCCTCTTCCTCCGCCCGCCGCCGCCGCGGCGCGGCCCCGCCGCCGCCCGGCCCCAGCCCGGCCCGGCCCC
>WYDI02003059.1:0-19206 GCA_009867235.2 Psittacus erithacus | reverse complement strand
CTCCAGGCTGCCCCAGCCCAGCTCTCTCAGCCTGGCTCCAGAGCAGAGCTGCTCCAGCCCTCGCAGCATCTCCGTGGTCTCCTCTGGACTCGCTCCAACAGCTCCACGTCCCGCTTGTGTTGATGCTCCAGAGCTGCAGTGGGGGTCTCATGAGGTCAGAGTAGAGGGGGAGAACCCCCTCCGTCGACCTGCTGCTCACATTTCCTTTGATGTAGCCCAGGACACGAGTGGTTTCTGGGCTGCGAGCGCACACTGAAGCCGGGTCATGTATAACTTCTCATCACCCAACACCCTCAAGTCCTTCTCAGGGCTGCTCCATCCAGTCTCTGCCCAGCCTCTATTTGTTCTTGGGATTACTGTGACCCAGGTGCAGGACCTTGCACTTGGCTTTGTTAAACTTCAAGAGGTTCGCATGGGCCCACCTCACAAGACTTTCAAAGTCTCTCTGGACGGCCTTTGATATGACTGTGTTTTGCAAGGATGAGCTTTGAATTTATTTTCTCAGTTCTTTTGTAGTATAGGACCTGACTTGTTTCTTCAAATGATCACGTTCTCTCTCTGCTATATCAGTTCCTTGCTAGTGCTCCAAACTTGGCAGTAGAGACATTTGATGTTTATTACTTTGTGCCTGGCAGATACTGTGTGGCCTTCCAAGAGCTGAAATGCTCAAATTCAAATAACACAGCTGGCCTCATACAGGCCGTCATTAAACTCAGCAATCAGTGGTTAGCAGTTGAAGAACAAATAATCCAACAACTCTTCAAAAGGATCAGAGTTTGCTATTTGGAAGGATGGAGATCAGTATAGGAACTTCTGAGGAGGTTTTTAACACCCGGCTACACAAGTGACATCTTACCTGATCTGCTGTTAGCAACAAGAAGAATGGTGCAGATGACAACCATGGGTCTACCAAAATGTCTACAGCTCTACGGAAGCTTAAATTATATGAACATACAAATGTAAAACCCATCTAATATCCACAGAAAATATGTCTTCAAACAAAAGGCTGCTCTAAACAGATAAACAGGCAACATGGAAGGTCAGGAAGACAACGCAATTACACAATTGATAAATCTGCAGAGATAAACCAGACGGTCTACTTTGGCTTTGTTACCTATACCAAAATAGTTTTTCTCCTACATTCATGCTTAAATCTTATCTGAAAGTTTGATTTAAACTCATCCCTGTGGTCAGCCACATTTAAACCTGTTTTACACATAGAGTTAACTGTGATGTCTCCATCTCCCTATAGCATATTTCTGAAAATTATTTTCTACTTATGCCTCTCCTGTTGGGATACTCTAAAGAAGAAAAGAAAGAAAGAAAGAAACAAGCAAAATCCAACCACAAAGATGCTGTTCTCGTTAAAGTCGAAACACACAACAAAAATCAATATCTAATAGTGTCACTGTTCCATTATAATTGGCATGTTCTTTTAAGCAAACTATTATTATGACATGATTCCAAGGGCATTTGTGCCTTTAACAATCTCTGTTCCCAACAAGGTTGCAGAGCTTTTTCCTTCCTCAATTCTTTCATGTAACCTAAATAAGACAGAAAAGCAATATATCTGCTCAATGAAATTACAGGGTAAATTCCATTAACTCCCCCAAAAGCAAGACACAGATGAGCACAGGAAAGCTCTTAAGTATTAATGCATTTCCTGGGGCAGGCAGTCATGGGCAGAGATTGCAAAGATACTTGTTAAAATTATTTTTCTTGAGCTAAAATCTACTCGTCACCAATGAATCAAATCACAGGAATGCTGAAAACTCTTCCCCTGGTCCCACTGTCTCCAATTCATTCTATTTATAAACTGTGCTTATTTGTGCATTGCTTTTGATGCATGGAAGAGGAAGAAGTGGGAATTGAAGAAGCCAGAGATGCTAGAAACTATGGCAAACCCAGGTGGCATTTATTCGGCTATGAAGAATATGTGATGATAAACAGAGAAAATGAGCATCAAAGAACCTTATCTCTGTCAAGAACTGTATTTCCAGCTCCTGGTAATTGTTATATTTTCAGAATGCAATTTTAGAAAGAATTTGGGATCATTACTGTAAAGAGTGGGAGAAAAATCACATGCAGTGTATTTTAGACTAAATTCCTAGCAGTAAGATTACCATTTAACTAAAAACCAACCTATTAAATTACAGCATCTGCTACTGGAACAAGACAATGGCTGATGCAAACACTGTAAGGATGAAGCAAATTTATAAGTGAGCTGTAAAACCTCTGGAGCTCTATGGAACCAAAAGCAAAACAGAAATACAAAGCTGAGGGACAAGGCACCCAAAATGAAGTGAGGTGCAAGCAAATAAGGTTTGGTATAGGGTTTGCACAGAGTCACAGTCTGACTGACTGAGGTTTAGGAAAGGGAAAGAATCTTTTTATTCTCAATTTAAGCAAAATAGTTCTGATGAGGAACCTATGTGAACTTAAATGTCAGCCAAACAGCGCCACAACATGCCTCTAACATATAAATGTTAGAGGCCATGTAAGAGGAAGAAAAGCTGAAAAAATGGGGCAGGATGGCAGCAAAGCAGAGGATGTAAAGCTTGACTTTAGAGGTGAGAGCCCCACAGACCTTTGAAAGTGAAGCCAAAGCTTTTGTTATCTGCTTGGGTGATAAACTAGAATCCATGTGATGTGTTTGACACAGTAAAATACATGAGTAAGGAAATTCATCGCAGTGATTTCAATTCATATGTTATCAGAAGAGTACAAAGAGTGCCAATGGGGACAATTAATAGCATCTACGGGCAGCTGAAGGATCCCACCATGAATCTCTCCAACAGTCTCAATTCTCTCGTGTTTTGTACCCTGCATCCAGTGCCTGGGCAATACACTGAAATCAGCTCATCGCAATGACCCATCATGAAATAAATATAACTGAGATACGTTTCTATATCTGGTGTCTGAGAAGGGTCAAGATCTTTGGCACTTCACTGTAGCACAGTCACAGTCCTTTGGAATGAGGAATGAAAGCTCTGTAAGAGCCCCTGGGTGAAGTAACACAATGGTAACTTCAAACAAAAACAAAGGCCAGAAGCAAAATGCATATGTGAAACAAGCTGATGTTACTACCCTTGAACTGGATTTGGGGGACATTAGCACTGCTGCATGGAAGAAGTGTGCCCTGTACCACTCATGCTCATGAAGAGAGGAATTCAGTCTACCCAACTACTGCATCCACAGCTTGTGTCAAGAATAAAAAAATAATGTCGAATTCTTAAATAAGGAAACTGAAATACATTTTCTGTCTTTTCTGTAAGAGTTACATAAATCAAAAAGAGGTAGGAGCAAGTAAAATATAGCAAAACCACACCCACAGCATATTAAAATAACTGATTTCAAGTGATTATTTGAGTGTCCACACTTAATCCTAAAACAAGACCAAACACTTGAAAAGGCAAGACACGGGGCATATTGTCTGATGTAGCACTAAAAGGCAACTCTAGCTGGATCCACAAAGAGAAACTGATGTTACAGTATTCCCTCTTATCATCTAATTTCAGTCTAGCTGAAGTCACACGTCTGAACTGGGAAGTGTGAAGGACACCTGGGCAGATGAGTTGCTGCCACATGGACTCCGCAGCTTCATAGGAGACATCAAGCTCAGCTGGGAGGAAACGTGGAGGTGACAGGAGCATCTTTACATGCTGCCCCTCACTGAGAGCGAAATCTTTCTGAACAGCAGGGAAGCAGCTTTATTTCCCTGAAAGCCACAATCCTGACTTGTCTCCGAGTGAGATCCAAGCGCCAGCCTTCCTAAAGAGACAGTCACTGCGCGAAGAACCGGTGCTATGTTGCTTCATCGAATTGCTTGAGTACTCCCAAAATGTGGGAGTTTGCCACCCTCTCCCACTGCCCCCAGCATGAAAACTGTATCAGGAACCCTCCACGTCTCCTGTGGCATCTGGTTTGGGATCAACTACTCAAGAGAAAAGGGGAAGATAGTGAAGATGGCTGTGATGCACTGTATTACCTTCCAGATGAGCTCCTCAGAGCCAGGTAGGTTGAAGAATCTCTACATTGTAGGTCATGGTAACAATTTTGCTTGCAGATGCATATGGCCTGTCTTCCAAAAATCATGCAGCTAGCGTGGTTAACCACTTCCTATGACAAATCACTCCAAATCATTCAACAACTTTGTCCAATCTTCCCTTTATCATTTCTGCAATAATAAGAAATTCGCTGCATATTTCATAAGTAGATCGGCCACAAAAATATCCACTTAAATAATCAGCAGTGAGATCTCTCCATTGGTGTATATGCATTATTCATTACTACATAATCTCAACAGCTTGCTTAACATGCCAGGGGCTTCTCTAACTTCCCCCAAAAAGGCTGACAGAGAACTTTTTTCCCATTTTTAAGCACACACAAATTAGGCTTAGTCCATATGCTAAAGCTTTCCTGCTTCCTCTTCCCCTAGCCCTCAAGCATAACAAATCACAGGAAAATCCATCAGATAAAAGTTCGTCTAAGTGATTTCTCACTTTATCACTGGACCACAGTTTCAGACCATTGTTAGAAATGGATAAATCTGATGTGTTTGAACATCTTTCTATGTGAATAAAAGACAAAGCAACTACAATTTTGACCTGTTCTCTGGATAGGAATTAAAAATCTATCATATACCACAATAAACCCCCCCCCTTTTTGCTTCAAGGGGCAGAAAATGGACAAAATCCTTCTATAAGTATTTAGAACATGAGTACCATGACAGAGGAAGGGGAAGGAGAGAGAAACAGATGAGAAGCTTCAGGCTGTTATTTGGGGCAATCAACTAGGCACAGGCATCTTTCCCAAGGACATGTCTTTGGGTGAAAATACATCAGTATTAGCCACACCAGATCCCATCCATCAGCTGCCTTTTCTTGGCTAAACTTTGGAGCTCTCCAATGTAGCTTCAACAACAGTAATGAGAGCTGACAAACCCACAACAGCTGATTTCTACTTCTTGCCCATTACTGCAACTGCTTCTTCTGAAGGTGAACCCATCATACCAGCTACACTAAACCAACTGGCCAGTCAACCAGAATATCTTCCCTGAAGCTCGGTAGTAACTAATTTCTGCCATTGCAAGTGAAACCAGGCTGGGAAAACAAGGCTCTTTTTCAGAATCATAGAATCAACTGGGTTAGAAAAGACTTTTAAGATCAAGTCCAACCTTCAGATCATCAACCCAGCTTTTAATATATCTTTGTTCTCCCCAGCTAGGAGCATGGGAGTGATTGTCTTCAGCTCAATGCCCTTGCAATGCCATGTTATTTTCCCTGGGATAATCTGCTTTCTCCTTAGCTACCAAGGGATAAAGGACTCTGGGTTGCCCAGGAAAAAAATCTTTTCTTTCCCATCCCTTTTCACCACTGTTCAGTATCTCAAAGGCCAAAACAATATTTCCAAACAACTTTGCACATGTTGACAATTTGTCATATCCCAGCATGGCTGAGCTGTACACAAGCACGTGAAGAATGCCACTGCACCTCCAGACTGCATTTAATGATCTATTACACAAGACAATAAGCAAATCACAATCACATATTAAAATTATATCAAAACACATGGAACTGATTCAACAGCATCTGAACAGCTGATCATGAAGGTACCAGTTGTGTGCATGCCATGAGAAGCATGAAGCATCTTCTCAAAGGTGCAGGTCTGCATTCTACAGGCAGGTAGCTTTACAGATGTTTTTCTTACCAATTTGTTTTACAGTTCAAAATAGCTGTTTGTGATTAGCCATCAATAATGCAGGATGCTTTGGAAATAACAGTTATTCTTTCCATTCCGCTGTAAAAAGTGACAAGAACAATTCTTTACAATTTTATGCTAAACTGAGTTATGGAAAAATTCTCCTAACCTAAAGCATATTGCACTGCAGCTAACTAAATCACAGACTCCAGCAAAGAAGCCCTTCAATGACAGCTCAAAGTCATATGGCCAAACAGGCAAGAAAAATTAAACACCACTGAAAACCAAAGCCTGGATTTATGGTCCTTCAATTAACAGCTGACCACATTCTTAAATGGGTGCAAAGAAAAGATTCTGTTAAAAGGAGTTCTATTTTTAAAAGACTTCTGGCTGATTATATTAATGTCCTCCAGTATTAGACATTCAGGTTGGAATATCTTTTTGCCACAAATGACAGTACAGGTCAGACCCCAAAGAAACATGTTGTGAAGATCACATCAGCAGCAAAAATAACTGGGTCTGTAACACACCTTGAGAACTGCCAAAAAAATGTATGTTTTTTATGGTGAAATTCAATCTTTTTAAGCCTGACTTTTGGTGTCGTACAGCACTGCCCCAAATGTCCAACCAAATGCCATTTTTAAACCCTGGGGATATATTTAGCACAACGTACATCATCCTACTGTCGTCATTTCATTGAACAAAGCAAAAACACAGGATCATGTTAAATGATGCATCCTCAGCTGTGTCAAAAGCATAGCAGGGAAAGGACTGCAATACCAATGAAGTTTAAGTGTAGTCAAATAAGCTAAAGAAATAATCAAAAGAGATCAATGATTTTGAATTCTGAAGTCAAGAATAAAGAATGGAAACATAAAATATGCTGACATACGAACTATATCTGTTCCTGACTAATCTCTGCTCCCCTACCATTCACATAAGGCACCATCTGATCTTTCAAGTTTCTGCATGCATGATGAGCACTTGGCTACAGACTGGGCTGGTGCAGCCAAATCTTTGCAATTCCACCTGGGCAGGACAGAATGCAAGTTATCACTTCCAACTGGCACAGTTTCCTATGCCCAGAGTGACCCTGCGTGACAACTATATGCCTCATTACACCAGCCAAGAAATTAATGTACACCACCAGCCCAGTACAGCTTATTGCCATCTCAGTAGAAGCCTGAATTCAGTTACCGAAATTCAAAACAACTCAAGAGGGTTTTGGAGTTTGGTTTTTTTTAAGGGCAACATTTAGCAAAGAATAAAATAAAACTGTTTTGGCTACAACTGCAGCTATCTGTTTTTATTCTGTACTCGTTGTCCATCACAACCAACCATTTGTTCATCTCACCTTCCCGATAACGAACTATCTTTCTGAAGCTGTGCTTCTTGACGCATGGTCAATCATCTCGTACAGGTTTGTTAAGGATGAAGTCCCCTTTTGCCAGTGATCTTGAGTGTGCAGTCCTTCTTCCAGCACAAAGAAGCACCAGAAAGCAAAGCCAACTAATTCATCCTGCCCTGAAGGATAATACCAAGTAAAACAGCTCTTGGCATGTACTCACATTATCATTGAAACTACACTGTTGTGGGGTTTACCCAATTGTTAAAGTAGGCTGCAGAATATGAGGTTTACTAAGTTTCTAAGTAAGGTATAGAAGGCACTTAAAGACACACTTCAGAGAGCTACTTCACTACCTGAGACTGCTGATCAGGCTGCAGGGCATAATTATGTCCAGCACTTACCTGGACAATAACTGGTCTTTATGTTGAACGATATAAGAAAAAATATCACCTAGTAAAACAACAACAGTGCAGTGAACTGGTTTTTAAAGTGAGAGTTTGAGTAGAAAGTATGTTATAGCCAGAGGCTTGCTCACTGTGCTTGTGGGCAGGCTGAGGTGGTCCTTGTTGTACCCAAGGTGTTCACATCAGATGGTCTCTGTATCTTCCAACACTGGTTGGTTAAGAGGTTGCTATGAGACACTAAATAACTTGCCAAAGCAATGCCAAAAATACCAGAGCAAACAGAACTGCTGAAGCCTGGCTCTCCAGGGACACGTGTGCTCTGCTTCTGCACTCCTCTCCATTGTAAAGTCACTATGCAAAAGTTATTAAGTGCTGGGATTCATTCTGACCTGTAAATTAGCTGCTGCAGAACACCACACAAACCAGGCAAATCCTCCAGCCTCTTCCCAAGTCTGATAACATTTGTGGTCTCTTCAGTCTTTTTTTTAACTGAGGGATCTTTAAACTCCATTTGAGGAGAACTCCACTCTTTTAAATTTGGTTTAGGTTGCCCAATAGGTTAGAAATGCAGTAGGGGGGTGAGAGAGATAAGCACAGGCACAGAAAGCCTCATTCTGCAGGAATCAGTCTAAAAATACAATTAAATGCAGCAAATAGCAACTGAATTCATAGCAAAGATGTGCAAAAATGGGATTTTGCTCTCAGCTAACTGCCTAAGGACTTGGCAATAAATGAAATCCCTTCTCCCATAAATCATCTTAGTCAGAAAATACATGTTCGTATCAAAATATACTTGGTAAGAAAATGGTTAATTTAGGTTTATTCCTTGAATATCCCAATTAATACATTTCTACTAAATAAGCAAGGCTTTTCTGTATTGACTTTGAGGATTACCGTTACCATTAGCTTGATGCACAGTTTGAGTTCTTCCAATCTAACTTTATCAGGGATATATTAAAAAAAAAAAAATCCATATGTAAACTTTTTTTGAATTTTTACTGTATTAACTAAGGAAAACGGTTCTCTCATTTCTCTCCATGACATGCATTTTATTTCCCTTGTGCGTTTCCAGAATACATTTGCTGTGGCCTTTGTTTTCTTCTAGAGCTAATTAAAGCTTTAGTTTCATCTACAAAAAAAAAAGGCAAAGAAGAAGAGGCTATTTTCATAGAATTGTCTATTTAAAACTTATCACATCCAAATCAAGCACTTTCCAACACAGCAAGGAGCGCATCGTGCACGCAAGCTCATTTTTGCAGCATGAATTCACTTCCAAAAGTTTCACAAAAGCTTTGCTTATATTTTGCTATTATTACTACACCAGGTAGCAAAGGTTACTCTATACCGACTGTGCTGTGTCAATCTGGGACATCACTTCAGTTCTAAGCATATCACAGTGCTTCAGATAATTCAAGGACCTTAGAAATTTCATGGGACAAAACCGTTTCTGCAGTGAAACCCCCCCACCCCGCTGGCGGTTTCTCTTTGCAAATGCAAGGCCTGCACTGATTTTTATAAAGATTTGGTAACTTCTCCAACTCTGCCATAGTTTGCTCAAAGTTCACGAATTCGGAAACTTACGATGCATATGGGAAATCACTGCTAACGGGCAGGTTACCCATTTCCATTCCATTGCGCTCCCTCCTGCTGTACTTGAACAAAACCCCAGTTCCTTCTTAGCAGCGCTTGTTCTGCAGTGTTTGCTGGGCAGCGGTGCTGCTGCAGTCTCCAGAGCTCCCATGCCTGCTTATTTTCTGCCTATTTGAGACGCTGCTGATACACCCAAGGGGACTTTGAACTCTGCTCTTCTTGTAAGCAAGAGAAGCAAAACCCAAACTACCAAAACAACTTGATATGCATACAGAAAAAAAGCCAGAGCGTGGGGATACAGTCCAGGCTCTCACCCATGGAGGGAGAAGGCTGAGGATTACTGCGAGTGCCCATGTACTAGTGCACCTGAGGTTCAGATGAAAGACCCTCATCTCGATTCACCACCTCTCAGCATCTTGGCGATCTCCTTCCCAAGGTATCAAGGGAAGAAGAAGAAATGAAGACTTCAGGAGTGAAACCTCTGAATTTCAATTGGAAGATGATCCACTGACTAAACAGGAGATGGCATCAAGGTCAACAGTACAAAATCCCTAATAGAAGGCAAGTGGGAATGGAAGCATTGTCTATTTAGAGATAGGCAATACTGTGCACCAGGTGTACCACCAGAAAAACAGCCACTGATAGCAGCACTTGTCATATATACTAATTATTTCTGCTACCAAACAACGTAAGACTGAAAACTGAACGACCCAATCTAGGCACAGGAATTGTTATCTGCTTTTGACTGCCAGTTCCTTCAGATAACAAGGACTGAAAATTTCATGACACGAGAACAATATCCAGGGAGTCAGACTGATGCCCATGGCTTCAGATACAGAGTATAATCATAGCAGAAAGGGCTGAAGGGCAGAGCTTGCTTGACAGCCTAAGGCATACAATTTTTTTCCTGTAGCACAACTGCTCAGATTGGCTACCCAGAATGCCCATATCTGCTGCTCAGGAAAACTTTTTTATAGCGGGGCTTGACTCACTCTGAATCTAAATACGTTTTCTGTTGGTACATTATAAAACTGAACACTAAGAATACAACAGCACCACAAGATAAGAGTGCAAGTACTGTATATACTGTTTACCTTGCCTATACGCATGACCATGTGTGTCACATAGCATCAAGATGACATACAGGTTTCCACCTTGTTCTGGGAAGTGTCAAATACTTAAAGCATGGTCGATCCTTCTGTCCCAACCACAGCAAAGTGAGATTTTCCATTCAATGGACTTTCTCCTCCTTTTATTAGTTCTTTGTGATCCTTTCACTTGAAGAAAACTCCAAGTCATTAATGTTATCCTTTACCATTTATCGCCTGTTTGAAGAAACACCAGGATGCACACAGCATTCTACAAACAGATGACACCACTGCCTTTGAGAGTCATGTGCTGAGGTAAAACACCTCACCTCTGTTTAGATAATACTCCCCTTATCTAATCACAGTAATTCAGAGCTATGCATGCCACAGTAGCATGAAACATATCAGACCATTAATCCCTATTTTTAACTATGACAATCCATTTAGGGTTTTTGTTTTCTGTACTGCATAACCACCTTGATTCCATTAAAAGTAATCACAGAGGTAGATTTTCTCAGGTTAGCTTCTCCACAGTGCAAATAAATCACTCAGATGAGCAGCCAGGCTTGGCAAGAACATAACACTGTACCTACACATACCATTCTTCTGGCTTCATTCTACACGTATCTACTAGTTCTATCTAAAATAAGATTTTGCTGACTTCCAGGTCTTTTTTCCAATAGGTAATATTCAGTTTGTCCTCATGGTCCTGCAGATAAGTACTCTTCTTTACCATCATCTCAGGCTATTGATAAAGCCATTAATGCCAAAATTCTTACATTTTATGAGGGCTTTTACTGGAAAAGGTTCTGAAACACTTCATAAACACTTCAAATTGACTGCAGAAACTATAAAACAAATTCTGCCTTTCCCTTCATACTTACAAAGTTCTGACCCTAAAAGAACCAGCCCATAAGCCACGGTGACATGCTCTATCTCAAAGCTTGGATGCAACATGCAGAGGACAGCTAGATGTCCATACAGAAAAGATACCATCATTTTCTCTTGGGAGTTCCCTTGTGTGCACAAGGGAGTTAAAGCAAAGCCCGTTCACTTCTTCAATCATTGCTACAAAATGGTGATTGTGGAACAGAGGAAGAGGTACTTGGATGAATTTTTAAGAGAAAGTCCCATTCCTGCAGACATTTAAGGAGCTTTTAACTGACTTGGTTGGGGTTCCTGGCTCTATAAAATCCCAAGTTTTCCAACAAAAATCAAAGGAAAATAAAAGGGCTTTAGTGTTATGTTTAAGCATCCAGATAAATTACCTGATATTCTGCCATCTTGAGCATCCAGCAAGTTCAAAATACTGTTTGGCACTGTATCAGTCATAATTTCTAAATGAACCTAGGAAAAGAACTCCTGCCTGAACAAAGGTATGTGATGAAGTCCTGCTTTGCAAGTCTCACCTTCCCTCAACTTCCACAAGATGTCATGCTCATTGGTAGAAATGCATAGTAGGGGATACACATTTACGAGACTCATTTCATGGTTCTGCAGACTGCATTCACTGATGATCGTTGTGAAGAAGTATCAGCAAGCTGTAGTCTGTCCTTAATTTTTGGCACTGTCATGAAGTTTCCATTTGGTAATGCATCTGCCAGTGCCAGAAGGTGTTTGAGAGGTGGGAGAGAGGGTAATTTCCCTCTTCCAGCATATGCTGCAATTATTTAGTGATTTCAATATAGATTCCAATGTAGGGCTGCGTGCAGTCTCCAGCTATGGTTAATGGAGCCTTCTGCTTTATGGCGTGCTGTATTTCTGTGTGTACTGCAGTGGCTCCTTCAAAATGCAGCCAAGTTCCCTGGAGGAACATTGTTGGTAGGCACGAGTCGTGTTCAGGTATGCAGCGTTATGCAAAGCATGTATTTTATGTCATGCACAGCACCTATGGATTTGTTAGCTTTATAACATACTATAGACACTTCTTTCTACCATTTAAGTATTCTCTAGGCTAACTACTCGTGAATGCATCGCATTTATAGACTAGACAAAAAATAGCTTAACTTGTAAAAATCTTCAGCCCAAGTCTGCTTTAGATGGTTTTGCTTCACTTTATTTCTAAAGGGACAAAAATAAAACGTTTTTCTTTTCCTGGAAACACCGGTAGAAACTTCATCCTCCTTCCTTTTGAACTGAATACTGCAGATAAATAGCCTAAGAACAAAGGAAAAAAACAAGAAAAGAAAAAATTCATCTGTGATTTGGCTTCTGCTGACACCAAACTTCTAAGAATATGCATTTCCTATTCACAGTCCTGTTAATTCCAGCAGCACACTTATGTTCATTAACTCCCTTTTAACGCTAGTGTAGCTTATGTCCATGCAGCCAGAAAAAAAGGTGTAAATGGAGCAGAAAACAGAGCAGGGACTACAGAAGTTTGTTCGTTTAACAATGAAGCTCCAGGAGCAATAGCAAACAAATGCAACACAAAATCCTCCTGCACTGCAGTGTAACAATCAATTTGGTTGCCTAGAAAACTTCTAAAGCTTTTGGAAGGGAAGAAAAAAGTAAGACAGAAAGCTCAACAGTATCAGGGGATAGAAATCCTAAGCAAAAACTCCCTACAGCAAATTGCTGGCAAAAAAAAGAGAAAGTTTCCAATGAAAAGACCACATATTCAATTAAAGACAATAACCAGCATTCCTGTCCTTACTGCAGCAACGCTGACTCCTTTTGCATGAGTTTCCATGCAAAGGAAATACCAAAGTTAGGGGTTTTTTTCAAGAACTGTATTAACGAGAAGACTTTCTGATAAAAACTGGACAGCCACAGGAATTTGGAATGCTCCAACAGTACCTTCCTTCAGAAGCAATCAACTTAATCTCATTGCCAATGTATTAACTGCATGGTAAAACTATGAATAAGACAACAACAAATGAGAACATACACACATCTGAGAGGAAGAGAGAGGAGTTGACAGGCATACAGAAATCAGTCATGAAGAGGGAACACATCACCTCTGGTATGAGAACCTATGTCCTTGTTTCCCTAAAATAAGGTTCACTGCAAAGATGTATTTCACTCTGAATGTTAGAGGTTTAAAATAAATAGCTTTCCCAAAAAAGAAATCTTTATTAAAGACAGATGCTCTGCAGATGCATCACTGCCTGTTCATTTTTCTCCCTTCTAATTAAAAGACCATTCTAGCTTCTGGTTTAATTTTTTCACGTTCAAGTGCAGTATATTCCAGAGGGTTGCAATGACATGACTTTGCACACACATTCAAACAGGATATCGCATCTGCATAACGGTAACTTCGCATCGGATTCCAATTTACTCTGTAATGTATTACACGGCAGAGATTCATTCAGCTGATTTCCATAATGAAAACAGTAGCTGAAAAAAAGTACTCGTCTACTAAATTGAAATGTGACATCAGTATCAAGGTAAACATTCGAGTCCTCTGAATACTTTATTGGCAGCCACACTATGTTAGCTTCAAAATAAATTTCCCCCAATAGCAGCTTTTATTTCATTTCAAATCCATCAGCTCTTCCAGCTTCTAATTCCCAGAGCTGCCTCTTCGAGTTTTTAATCTTATCTTCCTGGTGTGAAAGTGCTGCAGACCAGCACTTTTAAACACAATAATGCAACAGTTTTTGAAAGCTATATAAATCGTGTGAAAGACTGTCTTATTAATTCCCTTTCTCATTACCAATTTTTCTCTTTTATTTACAGAGCCTGGGGACTTTAAAATTCAGTTACTATGGGGCAAGGAAGAACTTCAATTTCTCTGGGACCTCCCCTCCGGCTCTTGACATTTTCAGAAACCTGTTGAACAAAAACATACAGGTCAGCCCAGACACGGAAATTATGCTAAGCCTAAACCAGATCAATTCGAGTTTGTAGCTCTCAGATAATGACTTTGTGCTCAGGGCACTTTATAGATACACTAGCAAAAAAAAATCTCTATCTTCAGAGTATCAGACTGGTAGTACCAAGAAAACCCTGGCTGGAAAACAGGATGGTAAACAGATTAAAGAGCACCAGAGGGTAAAAACGCAACTGGTTGTTTTATTCTGCTTACAAAGAGCAATATCTCTTTGCCAGGTAGGAAAGAAATTATTCTGTGAGCTGTAAATAGACAGCTTTCCTGGTTTAGATGCAAACTTCTACAAGAAAAGAGAGAGGAACTGAATGCCAATATTTATTAAGATGCCATTGTTGAATTCAACTAATTAACTGAGTGCAAACCTAATGTTTCACGGGACTTCTGAGTTTTAAAAACGAATTCTCAGAGGAGGAAAAGGATTAAGATGAAGCCACATGCCATTACTGAGCCACTGCTGAACTGCTTATTTATCTTCCGCTCTGAGTTAGAAGGACTGACCTAAGCTATTTCGAAGTTATGAATATTAAAGATAACTAAGAATCTTGTCTCTAAGGCGGCAAGTTCTTCTGCACCACTCTGATCTGGGCCACAAAATTCCTCCAACCATCTGGATAAGCATTTCCCTGTTCCAGCCTCCTGTTCCCTCTAGTGGTGCACTGGCAGCTGGAAACCCTCTAAGAAAGTAAGTCTTGCATGTCTCCAAGCCCCCTAAAAAGAGATGTCACACACAAAAGCCCCGTGCTTGCCTGCTCAGCATATAAATATGATTTGGCTAGATTATATGATCTTACAAACATTAACATCTGCAAGGGTGGTCAACTTACAACACCAGCACGAAGCAGGATGCTCACCCAGTCTCTTGGATTGCCATTTGAGGCAGTGTCCCCATATCAAGCAACTCCCTGATTTCAGACACCTTTGGCATTCAGTGTCTTTGTGACTACCCAGACACTTATGAAATTTCACAGGCTCAAAAGTTTCCTGCTTGCATCCCATCCAAAAATAAACCTTCAAAGATATGAGTACCCTTGGGCTGTGCTCAATTCCTCCTTTGTCACACATTCTGGTTTGCTGAGAGAATTAATTGACTTTGCAGAGCATGGAGAAACCAAAATGGCAATATGTACCTCAATTAGACTCTATTTTTAAAGTCATTTTTAAACTTCATAAATTATGAGACTTTCAGGACTTTAACAAGTTTGCTTGATTCACTTCCATCAAACAAGGTTAGGGACTCATTATATTGTACATGCAGCAGTTTAACAATATTAAAATATAACATCAGATATAAGCAGACCTAAAAAGCCCTGTAATTTGCAACTGGCAGTCATCACTCTGGTAACACTGTAAGAAGCTTTCTTAATTCCACTAGTGTTTAAATCCATGAACAAAACACATCATAAATTGCTGTCAAGAATAATGATACAGATTCTGTGATTTAGCCTTTTGAAACATATTGGGATCCTCTGAGTATCTGAGAAGAAATATTTGCTTTCACTGAATGCTTGATTGAGACCCTCCCATTTTTATGTTAGAAAGACACAGCACATGCAGTAACAACCTTAAAGCCACTAGCTCTTTACAACCGAACTTCCATCAGTTCTTAATAATTTTTAGCATGGCAATGGTAGAGGGTGAATGTTCCAACTCAAAAAGAAAATGCCACTTTTCTACCAGAAAACTGCCCATGCTGTGCCAGTGCCTAAAGGGAATATAAATGGACTGAGGAGGAAACACATGTTGTATCACTGACAAAATAATCTGGCATCAACAAAAGGACGTGCAGCAGCTATGGCTCCACCAAAAGATCAACAGAAGTGCAAATAGCAGCCTCTTTAGAAATCATTGCTTTCCCTCCAATACGTGGTGACAAACTCTGTGACAGCATTTACTTCATACCACCAGCTTCATTAAATAAATCAGACTATCCTCATCCACCCACAAAGCCAACTCCAGAAGTCTGCGGAAAATACTGATTTTTCTTGACCATGTTGAGGTCAAAGATGCAATGCAATAAAATAGCTTAAGAAAACTGCTCCCTTTCCAGCTTGTAATTAGAGACTTGAAACTGTGTTCATAGGTCCTGGTTTGGGATCTGTTGTCAATTCACTTTGACCTTAGGCAAGCAAATTTCAACACTGAGGAGCTTGCTTCTTGCTGTAAAACAAGCACAGTTAATTTATCTCATAAGGCTGGTTGTTCAGCTTTAAGACTTTTTGCTCTTTTAAGTTTTAATAACTGAATAAAATCCATTTAAGTTTGAGTTTGTTAGACAAAATGCATCCACCAATAAAATCATTATATGTGACAGATTACACATCTGAGGATCCGTACTAGGAGCTGAGTATCCCTGTGTGTCATAGACCCACAGAATCATGGAATGGTTTGGGTTGGAAGGGGCCTTAAAGCTCATCCAGTTCCAATCCCTTCCCAGAGGGAGAGACACCTTCCATTACATCAGGTTGCTCCAAACCCCTTGTTTAAGTTTGTTCCCATCCCTGTTCACAAGGCTCGCATGTACAGGCACCAATCCAGAACTGGGTGGAGGGAGCTGCAGACTCCTGTTCGTGGCCATTCACTTTGGTACTGGTAGCCTCCTCTCAGCTCCGTATTATCTCTTTATCACTTTATCTTTGTTTTATAGTTTACATATTAGTAGTTAGCTTACTTTACCTAAAAATATAGACAAGCATTAACGTGTAAACACATCTAAGACCATTAAACGCTTAGCAACCTTTTGTATTGTCATCTGTTACCCAAATGCAAGCTTCCAGAGAGATGGGGTTATGCTTTCAGCAAGTCTTAAGCCATTATTTGAAGTAACTTTTACAACTCCTTCAGCCTTCAGAAAACCTCTTGGGTTGCTAAATTCCAACATGACCGGGCTTAGGAGTGCTTTATTTTCCTGTTCTCTCATTTATCCCCAGATACTTTTCTGTAACCTCAGCGTGTATTTTCTGAAGAAAGGGTGGAAATAAAACCCTTCTACTGCTCCTTCTCCGATCTTCTGCAGATCCTGAAACATAACTTCACCACTTTCAAATTAGATGTTAAATCTGTACAGTTTACTACACATCCTGCTTCCACTCTTAATTAACAGCTCAAAATGAAGACAGTCATGTTCTGCAACTCTGCTGGAACACAATTATAAAACACAAAAGCTGTAAAGCCAAAGGTACTGAGCTACTTTCTATTACGCACTGCCAGACGGGGTGTTACTAAAACACAATACCAAAATAAGCAGCAAAGCAACCAGCAGTTCCTGTTACTGATGTCAGCATGTCTCTGAATAACGTATCTACTGGGTAACTGAACCTGAGGAGAAGCTTTGGTGACCAATCTGAGGACATCTGTTCGAATGAAATTAAAAAAAAGAAAAGGAAATCAATAGTAAAATGAGTCAAAGCGAAGGAACAGCTCTTAAACCCTTGTACTTCACTCCTACTGTACATAGCAGCTACAAAGGGAGGCTGAATATCTATCATTGAACTGGAACAGCAACTGCTTTTCTGTGTCTCTTCCATCTAAAATCATCATGGTTCAAGAATTGGCTCAAGGATGGAAGAAGTTGTATGAGACAACCTAATATCTTGAGAGGAAATAAATCAATTTGATCATTCTAATGGACAATGTCAAAACCAACAACTTTCTGGCTAGTATTTCTGCCAAATATTCTTTCTTTGCATAAAAGCAAAAGCCACATCCCCTTTCTGTATGCAGCAGACGTGTTGTTAACATCTGCATGTTTTTCAAATCACCCGAAGAAGCTGGAAAAGACAGTTATTTCCTAGTACGATGGTATTCTCTCAGGAATGCTGTAATGAGAATTTTCATAATCATGTGACAATATTCAAAAGTAATAATTCTTTCTCATTCTGTAAAAAAGGTACCTTGAGTACTCTGATTTGTATCTCCATGTCAGTAATTCAATCAGATACATGTCTCGGTTTTTCTTGAATAAAGAATAAATAAAAGTATGGGAAGTTAAAAAAATCCCATTTTGATTTCATCATCCAGAAAGTTATTAAATAAATTTATCATTGCAGACTCCATTTAGCAGCGATTATTTCTAATCCCAAAAGAGCAGGAACTGACTTTCACATCATAAGGGGAATTAAAAGCCAAACAGTGGCTGAGCTTTCTTGAGCTGCAGCTCATCAAGATGCAGACATAGAATTCTGCACAATTTGATGGCTCCATAATGCACAATATGCCCATTTAAGGAAGACCCTAAATAAGGTATCATTCAGAAAGGATATTTGTGTTGAAATCAATGGAAAGAACTTTTTCATAATGGTTTATATGCAAGGAAGGAATCCAAGGGAAGCCTTGTCTGTGGTACTACTAATTGGTCGGTTTTGACTGCATGACAATTTCCCCAAAAATATGTTCTCCCTGTATTTTTGGGGCTTGAATTTTCAGTTTCCTGCTATAGTAAGCTACAGCATTACCTCATGCACTGCTTTTAGACCTTTCTACATCTTTGCTCTCCAGGGTTACTCCAAATAAATCTCAACTTTCCCGCTATCGTTTATGAAGAAGCTGTCCTTCAGGCAAAGGCACTGAACACACTGATGTTCAGCCGCGCACCAGATGCCTTCCTCCTCCACTCCCAGTTGTGCTTTTCTATCAGAAGAAATAAGGGATTTGCGGCACAAAACACTTCTCTAAACAAGAACTATTTGGAAAACCTTTCTCTACAGATTCTGAGCAGTGAACTGAACTCAATGCTTTATTAGAAGCAAACTTTGTAACATAAAATACTTTACAAGGCACAGTTCAGACTGGCCATACACTAACCACCACTTCCTGCATTTCATTCATAAACTTTATCATAGCAGAACCTGGGCGCTGTAGACATGCAGAAGAAGAATGAAACTGTGAGGTTGGTGAGACACTGGCATAGGTTGCCCAGAGAGGCTGTGGATGACCCACCCCTGGAAGTGTTCAAGGCTAGGCTGGACAGAGGTTGGAGCAACCTGGTCTAATAGAAGGTGTTCTTGTCCATTGCAGGGGTCCCTTCCAACCCAAACCATTCTATGAAAAGCAAGAAAAAGACTTCTAAAAAGTCAAGATGTGGCAGTCATATTCTTACTTCGAAAATGTTCCGTTATTTATTATGTCTAGGTGTTGTGGTTTAAGCTTAGTCGTAAATTAGACAGAGCATGTAGCCTGCTTGTTTTCCCCCCTCAACCTGTCCTTCTCTCCACCCCCCCCAGTCCCGGAGGGATGGGGAGGAGA